>PRKT01000780.1:190003-202285 GCA_003671525.1 Saccostrea glomerata
AATTAAAGTTGACAAGCAAAAAAAAAAAATTAAAAAAAAAAGAAAAAGAAAAAAGAAAAGGAAATTGCTCAAACTCGAAAATCCTATTTCGTGGAGGATGGGTGGGGCAACTTTTTTTCAATGTCAACTTTCTTTCACTACCATTTGTTTTGCAAACAATACTATACATTTCCCTGATATCATTTTACTATGGTAAGAAAAGGGAGGGGGGCACCTACCTTTCAATGAACATTTTCAATAGTATAGGTAATGTTGGAAAAAAAGTGCCCCCCTTTTGTTGCTACGTGCCTGCAAAGCATCAAATCGGCCGCAAAAATTAGCTTTTTCGTTAAAAAAAAGAACAAAACGAAAACATAAGATTTCTAAAGTATTAAAATCATAAAAGTTAAAAAACAAGATAACCACCATCTTCGCTAGCTAAGGGCTTGAGAAGATGGTTAAACGGAAATGGCACGTGAACCAATTATTTAATGTAATCTACTTAATTGAAATAAATCCACCAATGAACAATAAAAACGTTATATAACCAAAGTGACAAATTTTATCAAACGTCTCTTAGTAACACTTTTTATTTTAAAAATCTACACTTCCCCTTCTTTGAATACACTGCAACATGTACGTGTTGAAATAGGGGAGGGGCATCTTCGCTAGCCAAGGGTTTCTGATACGCTACTCTCCTCGTTAATGAGGAGAGTAGCGTATCAGAAACCCTTGGCTAGGGAAGATGGGGGAGGGGGGTAAGCTTTTCTTAAAAAAAGAATATTTTAATATTTATAGATTATATAACTTATCAATATTCTCATAACTGAATAAAATCAAAATTTATATTTATTGAAAAACTAGAGGATTACGGATTACCGCTAATTAGCATGACTAGCTTTCGACAGAGGGATTAGCTAAAAATCTAACGCACGAGGATTAGCTGAATTACAGCGATTTCTATGGAATTGTTCCAATCTAAATGAATTAATTCAATGACCAAGTCACGAAACATCAGTAATGTTCTTAATTTTCTATCATACAGATTTTTAAAAATAAATGAAAATGCAATTCAATTATTAATTTCTTTTTAAATATTACTGTATCCCTGTAGTATCTTTATTGGCATATTCATTGCATATAGTATCGTCTTAATATAAACAAGTAGGCCTACTAAAGTTATCTGCATTGTTATTTGTCATACATCAGTGATGATTGTAATACGTCATTTAATACGAGTGATATTGTGGGGATCCGATCACCCCCACCCCCTATTATCCTTAGGCTAATTTTTTTCGTTAGAAGACCTCACTCTCCCCTAGCTTCTCATTTTATGTCCAGGCTCTATCTCCTATAAGAATGTACTCTACTATAAAAATGACTTGCTAATCTTGGATGCCCTCTTTCCATTAGGCCTGAAGTTGAACAGGTTACATTTGAGAGGAGTAACTCAAAATAAAAAGAGATAAACAAGTAGCCTCCCTTTGACTTTTTTTCCATGTGGCATGAAGGCGAGACTAGAATTATACCTGCAACCATAAAGAGCTATCACTTTCTCGGTACATGTAGTAAGTTATTCCTTTTTTACAATGTACATTGTATTTGTCTAATAAAGGCCCATCACAAAAATTACACGCGATCAAAAATCTATATATTTTCGCAAATTGTTTATTTCTATAGATCTATTTGAATTTTCAGCTCGAATTTTCTAGATTCAATACTTCGTTAGGCCTACATATGTTATAAACTCTTGGATCGGAAAATATTTTTTTAGAAAAACTTTTTAAAATTAAGCGGTCTTCTTAAAATGCCAACAGTAGTTTCTGAATTGCATGCTCTTTTTGGATAGAGCCTGTGGCTTTGTGCGCTTGTATCTTGACTCAGCCAAACGTAAATCATTTTCATTATCATTTATGAAGCCAGTCGATGCAGACTTCACGACATACATAATTTGTGTTTTGTAAAGGAGTAAAACAAACAATTTTCAGTTTTTATATACATCCTGCTAGTTGCTAGTTCCTGTAATAGTTTATGTTAAAAATATATTCTAGAATATTAATTCCAACTTGGTGACAATAAAGTTTCTCGGGTGATCTCCCTTTGATTACATAGTGACCATGGAGACGAGATCAGGAGATAAAACATAAATACATTGTTTGTAAAATAAATAAGATTTGGGGGAAAGAATATCCATTTTTTAAAAATATTTCAGCATAATCAATGATAATGTAAACCTAGATCAGCTGTGCCTGACTAAAAAGTCTTGGGTTAGGAATGAGTCACCATTATTGCATCTTCATACAGTCATGCCTAGAGTATAGAGACTCCGAGAGACTAAATTGTACTTTTTTTTGCACCACAACACGAAATAACTTATAATAAATGGTAAATTTGCATTTAAAAACTAATTAAAATTTACAAAAGCAACATATAATCTTGTTTCTTTTTAATTTATTTGGATAAACCCCCATTATTTCCACTTTGGTGGTCGGTGCGAAGAGATTTAAATCGAACGAAAATTAAATATTTCGATGTGGCCACACCCCTTGAACAAAATAAAATAACAGTCTACTTGTTCATTTTTGAATTTCCTTTTTAATGGTGTGAATTTTATTTTGTTCAAAGGGTGTGGCCACAGCAAAAATTTGAATCAAAGACGAAAAAAATGCTAAATTTTGATAAAAAGTGGCAAAGTTCACGTGTTTATACGTTTTCTGCACAAATATGACGTCATCAAATGAAAATTTTGGCGTAAACTATTCAAGTATGATACCTAAAAATAATATTTCCGTAAATAATTTTCTTCTTCCTCTAACTTTATTTTTCCTAAAATCATTAGGCCGATTAAGCACATTCTTGGATTTAGCTCTTTACCCACAGTATTTCCTTAAAAAGGTTAAAAATGATATTTAATCATATTGTAAAGAGAAAATTGTCGAATATTCAATATTTTTGCAGAAAAAACAAATTGGAATATCATAATGCATTTTCTAATTCCAAATTTATCAACAGATATATTTTAAGTTGAGAAACAATAGGTATCCAGGAATGCGGAAAAATTGCTATGATTTTAATACTTATTTGGTATTTTTTGTCTTCTATTTCCGTCATGTATTCTATAATGCATAGTGTAAAATCATTTGCTATCATTGCAAGCAACACAAATCACTTTTAATTGTATATCTTGCTAATAAGCATTAATATCTAAGACAGTATTTTAAAAAATCTTATTTCTCTTAATTTCAATTAACGGTATGTTAATTAATTTTTATCCTTTTATAGGGTACAAATGTCAACTTTTATAAGATCACCTCTTAGTCTATTAAAAAACTTGAATCTTATAAAGATGAATTATAT
Organism: Saccostrea glomerata; assembly: GCA_003671525.1. Lineage (NCBI taxonomy): Eukaryota > Metazoa > Mollusca > Bivalvia > Ostreida > Ostreidae > Saccostrea > Saccostrea glomerata. The sequence goes on from PRKT01000780.1 coordinate 193,340, forward strand.
GATAATTGCTGGAAGAAAAAAAAATCATTTTCAATCATCATTTTGATGCATTTCAAATAAAATATTAGCTTTTGGAGTTATCCTTACTGGCTGAGGATCGGGTATCCTTAACATACACAAGTAGCATGCTATGATGTGTAGAAAATCAATGTTAGGAAGTCGAATAGATGCGTAAAAGGATAAATATTTCAGAATTAATCTTATTTCATATTTTGTTTTGTTTTACAATTAAGACTGAAGACAAAAAAATCTACATTTATTTTCCTGCATTTCTTTTTTAGCTTTTTATGTTAAAAAATGCTGTGTCAAAATTATGAAAGGAGGTAGAGTATGCAAAACCATAAAGTGCAGATGACAAATGAAAGAAAAAGAAGATTATCTTTGTATGTAAGTAATGTTTACAATCATCTCAAATTTGATTTCGAATTCTTTTTGTCAATCTCTTTAACGTGCAAGGAATAAAGAAAAGATCATATATTTGATTTTGATACAAATGTACGACGATTTTGTGATATAGCACTTTTATTTAAAAAATCAATAATAGAGTTTTGACGATCGCCAGGTCAATTTAAAATGGTTGTCAATTTGGCGACTAAAGTATAAGTCACATTATCCAACGATGGGGTAAACGATGAGAAACCGATGCCTTTTTGATGAAAATGGCGTGGTTGCCGGCCGGGCACCACTAGTGATCGGACGGTGACTGAGTCTTTTTTTGCGAATCGGTGGGGTCATCGGTAGGAAATAATTCGTAGTTAAAATTCAGCGATGTCTCCAACGATGCCTCACATCGCTCCTCATCGGCAACCCATCATTAAAACATCTTTCAAGGATCGGCCGATGTATGGCCGAGCATCTGTTGAATCTGAGATCATCGGGGGGTTGAGTGGTGTTCAACAGATAACGGCCGATCATTGGTCGATGTTCGACCAAACATTGGCCCGTTGTCGACCGATGTATGAACGATGTTCACCAATGTATGAGCGATGTAATATACATCGGACGATTATCCTGGAACATCGTTTTATGATTAGCAATGCATCGCTGAGCCTTTGTAAGTCCGGCCGGCACCCACGCCATTTTTCTCATAAAACGCATTGGTTGCCTATCGTATACCCATCGCTGGATAATGTGACTGATATTTTAAGGACTACTTGGCCGATGTGGACCGATGTTGGGGCATCGTTAATACCACGGATTACTACCGATTACTACTGGTCTACGGCTACCGGCCTGGAAATGTGACCTAGACATTACTGAAGAATTTCAGGCACGAATTAAATTATTTATGTGCCATGGCGACTGAATAAGTCGCTTATTAGAGTCATTTACTTATATGTCAAATCGATATAACACAGTGTGCACAAAGTAGAATAAACAATCAAACAATCGTGCACTTAAACACTAAGGTGTTTTTAGCCTCATGTAATGTTTTGGATGGCGCCTCGTCGATCTCCCCAAAGAAATTTTCTTATTACAAGTAGCACTTTCTGATTCAAAAACATAAATAAACAAATCAACGTATTTTTTGTTTCTTTTATTCTTCCTATTATTTTATATTTCGTAGGTAATAGTTCAATCATGTTCAGGAATTCGTTGTAAAATCCACAAAGGATAAGTTACATCAGATTTTGTACTTTTAGTGTAATACATATTTATAACCATAGATGATACACTATTCTGTATACAGCAGATCCCTAAATTTTCTTGAGACCTTATTTTTGTGAGATACATGTAGAACATTACTACGTTTTGGTGAAACACAATTTATACGAATTTTCTTTCTTTTGCTCTACATAATCTTGACAGTGCTTAAGGAATGGTCATTTACACGAGAATAAAATTTTAGCGAGCACAATGTCTCGTTTAATTACGCAAAATAATGTTCTTGGAAATAACAAAAATGATTTACAGTATACAGATATTCATTGTATATGTATACATATAGCAGATAAATATTTTTCTCCAATTCGACTCATCTTAATGATGGTTTTAAATTAAAAATATTCAAAGTTTCAGTAATCAATTTCTATCACTTTAATATACTACTTGTATGTACATGACTAACATGAAGGTAAAAAATGCTAACAAATGGACTAAACAAGGGACATATTTTGTTCTACCAATTCGTAGTTGTGTTCAACTCGAAGTTGGTTGCGCTATCACACAATTTCGGATAAGTAGATATAGGTGAATGATGGTGAGTATTACGAGTACTACACCAAGGCCAATAATTGCTGAAATTACTGTTGTTTTCTCATGATGTATGACATCTTCTAAAGAATGTCGTTCCTGTTCATCATATGTGTCTGAAAGTGGTAAAAGTAAAGTTCCAGTATTATGTCTTGATGTGAAATTTGACATAAATAGATTAAAATAGCTCATTTTAACCCATTTCAGAAAATGTACAGTCACACAGGCTAAATATTAAAAAGGTGCTTATTTTAAACAAAGTCAAGGATGTTGACATAAATAAGGTGAACGTCACACTTTACATTTCATCATACATGAATATTATTTAGCAAAACGGAATTAATGCTCATGTTGAGCAAATATTAAAAGATAGTTGGCAGTACCTAATGAAACTAACTTGTACACATAAAGCATGCGTAAAATTTCTTGTAGTTATTATGAAAAAAGTGGCATTTTATAAAAATGTTATTTTTTGCTACATAATTACCAGTGCTCCTTCCACCAAAGGTGTTTGTATACCCAATACTGTTTGTTGTTCTGTCTGTATTTTGAGATGTGTAAAAATCTGTTTTAGTTGAAAACTTGAATTTACCTAAAACAATAGCAAAAACATTCTACGGGAGCATTCACTGAATCCCGAGTGAAATCCGTAATGTACAATGGGTTCATTAAGATTACATTCAAAGAAACATTCCCTTGAGTACTAAATGAAAAGTAAAATACTAAAAGAATAAAAAAAACAAAGGTTACATAGTACAAAAAAGATGCGTAAATGAATAAGGGAATAACTATCTTCAAATTTTGAATTGCGACAGTTAATGGTAATAAAACGGTGGCAAACTGAGTTTTACCAGCGATGCGTAAGCTGAGCCACTAAAATGGATGTTTACGACCGTTAAATCAGCATCAATGGTCGCAAATGCCAAATAATTATTGCCATTCGGATTCAATCTATGCATTCTGTTTGTTACTTACGTCTTTTTTTGTTGAATTTTGTGCCGTAAAATACGTCACGAGCATTGTGTTTTTGCGTCGCTCTATTATGACGTCACATTGAAAACTTTCATTCTCGTTAATGCTCCTTTACTGCCTCAAACACAGCACATTAGGCAATCAAAACTTGTTTTACAAAAGAATTGCATTAGAATATTATATATTATTTGACCAGTTTTAGTTTTAATTGATGCGAATCCAACGTTGCTGTAGTCAATCTGTTCCATTTGCATTGTGCAATTTTTCAATGTACAAATTTTATCGTATTCTATGACTTTCCTCTTGTATTCTGTAATCTTCTATTTGTATTGTACAACTTCCATTTGTATTGTAAAAAAATCTTTTGAATTATATGATTTTTTTATTTAAATTATATATTTTTCACCTGCGTTGTGTACAATTCCTTGTTTATTTCTATTATATTATTTTTCATTAGAATTACTTGTGAAAGATTATTTATTATTTATTATTTCATTACGAAGGATATCATTATAATGGTCATATTTTAGTCTTTTTATATTGTAGTGTTCAAACAAGCAAGCATAATTTTTTTTTATGGAGGTGAGGGGTGATGTGACACCGGTCAAAATCAAGTTATTTATTTTTATTAACAGTTTAATCGAACATGCGTATGATGGATTGATGATAACAGCGAATTGATTTTTATTCCCCGTTACCTGCATTATGTATTGTACAATTGACAAATTTTACAAATTAAGCTTTTAACAAACCAAAATTCTCCGCCACCAACATTTCTTTAAAAGCGTATTTTTACTATATTTACGTTGATTAAAAAACATATCAATTCGTAAACACATTCATACTACCGGTACAAACGTAACTAAAGTTTTTTTTTATTATTTTGTTTGATATTAAAGTTTGTTTCATTTGTATTATTCGTCCTTAATATAAAGTGTCACCATAATAAACCATGGGATGCAGTTTGTTTAAATCATATGATTACAAACCTAAACTCTATACTAAAAAAATGTTTTCTTAAATATTATTATTCCGTTTCTTGAATCCACAAAAGAAGATTTCTACTAATACTAGAAATTAATCCTGCAAAGAACAATATAATAAAATATGTACTTTGCATCTGTACATTTATATTTTAAAACATTTCTACAATACATACATAATTCTTGTCAACTGTTAAAATAACAAATCTGTATATTTACAAACCTTCTGAGGTACAGCCGGTAATGTGATGACAAGATATGTTGGAACAATGACAGATTGATTTGCACTGTGGACTATAATTCGCGTATTCACACTTCAATGTGCAATTGTTTTCAATATAACCAATTTTACAAGCTGAAATTAAATTTTACAAATTAATGCGTGCAGTAATGGCCAAGTACAACATAACCCCAGAACAATCTTCACATCCGTCTTGCCTTCGACCGCGATCCGCCATGTTTAAGAAACTGGGTCCCTTCTAAGTTCGTTCTCTGCGGTCGGAAGAAGCTCTTGGCCATGTAGTAAACTGTCAAAAGATACTCAAAGCGATTCCTAGTGAAAGTTGGCTTATTTCAAGCTTACACGTGAGCAGATCTAGCTTTATTCATAAAACATATAAGATTTATTAATAAATAAAACTGAGTTCGGTTAGGGTTAATTTTGTTTTAGGTTGCGTTTGGTCAGTATTGCATGTATAAATGCAAAAAAAAAAAAACAATGTAGAATAATTGTATAAAAATAAGCATAAAAATGTTTTTAGTAATTTCCATCGATTTTACTGTAAAAATATACAAACTAATAACTTACGCAAATATTGAAGCAGCTCTAAGAAATATTTATACCCAGGGCAACATTTTCTGTAATTAAGACATATACAAAATATATACGGTTGGTACCAGGTTCATGTATATATATAATTTGATTTTAAAAAAAAATCAGTTCCTTTCTAAGTATAAATTTCAGTATTAAAGGTAGTGTTTTGTGAGTTATTCCTAAGTTCATTGTTACATGTATTTATTTTTTCTGTTATGTTTGTTGGGAGCAAGTTTGCACAAATCTTATTTTCCAAAGTAATTTTGTGTTCTGGTCTTAACTAATCCATATTGATACATGTAGTACAAGACGTTCAAATTATGATTAAATGACTTTTTAAAATTCTACACGGTGTAACTTATTCTAGCTTTCTTAAAAGAGCCAGTTAACTTGTAAAGGTATTAAGAGCCTGTCTACGAGAAAACCATGCAGATATATAGAAAAATGCTCTGATAGGCACTCTCAAGAACAAACTAATTTTTATTATTAACTTAAAGGACACCCATTGAGAGTCAAAAATATGTTGTTTATTTTTGCATCGGTTGTTTCTATTTTTAGTAACAGCCAATAATTCATTTTGGTCAATATTCAAGGGAAAATGCAAAAAAATTGGTGTAAAAATGACAATTTCAATATTTAAAAGTAAAAAAGAAAAAAACAATATATAAATAAAAGGGTTATGTTTTCTCATAGAACTAAGTCGTAAAATTAAGTTGGAATCATTTTTTTTTGTAAAACCCCTATACAGAAGGCTGTCACGAGGGCACAAATATTGGCATGGTGCCAAGAAATGATAATGGTTCATTTTTTGTTAATATTCAGGGATACATTTCTTAGAAAGTAACGCTTCTTTTTTCAGAATTTTGTGCATTTAAGAATCTCTAGGATATTATCCAAACAATATGTAAAATCCACCTTTGGACTCTCAAGGACAGAAAAGTTATATCGTAATGAAATTACCTCAAATTCAAATGATGGAAAAATTCATGATTTTATAAGTTTTACTTTTAACCGTAATTTTAATGAATTTTGTGTAAAATATTTACAAATATAAACAATGATAATTATTTTTAATTTTATAAAAGCTATAAATATTTTTTCCCTGCTTTTCCTGTGAAAAAAAAACGATTTTACTATTTATTTAGATTTTGTTAGAATTATCTCCCCTGTTGCGCTCTTCTGTAGAGAAGGTAGATAATGATTATGTTTACGAAGTTTATAAACACTAAAAAAGATGTCTGTCATCTAATCGTTTTAGACATCAATTATGTGTGATTTGAAGAAAATTGTCCCTCCTGTGAATGTAATTTGTTACGTATATACTAGTGGCCTATGTATAAAATGCATAAAACATTATGAAAACCATCGGGATCGAAGTACGTAACCACATGTAAACATTATATGACGTATCTGAGACGTTTTGTTACCGTTTTGTTCGTCCCCAGAAAAAGATTCAAGTGCGTGAATTGTCAACGAGTCTTCGGATTATGGCTCTGATTTTGATGAATATGATTCTGACAGCAAACATTCATTTGGTAGCAAGACGGATGTAGTGATGATGATACCGAATCAACAATGTTTGAATTTGAAAAAGAAACAGGTAGGTGGATCTTGGTTTATAATACTATGTACCTTATAAAAAGGCTTATTGATAGGTAAAAAAATAAATCAATAAACAATTTTGATGGGGACTTGATTGTGGACAAGAGAAGATTTTTTGAAAGACACTAGGTCTGGTACAATCACTTGATATAGCTATATATGTCTACTAGCTTGAATTACCTACTTAGTTAGCTTTATTTACCTACCTGAAGTAGCTTTATTTAGCTACCAATTGCAAAGTAATTTATTTCTATAAAAATACCTACGTTAACGTAGCTTAATCTAGTGATTGTACTGGACCTGAATATATACCTAGCAAACCTGTCAAGAGAAGTTTCAACATGTTCAAGGTTGGTACTTGTACATGTAGCAATAAAAATAACAATATTGCAAAATAATTATAAATAGCATAAGTAGCCTTTGTGGGGTGATGAAGAGGGAATGAAAAGTTGAATAGGTCCAGGGTTTTCAAAGACTGTTTACTAATAGGGTACATTAAGAATTGGATAGGTGGGTCTTCACTGTCAATTAAATCACCATTATTGCCTTATATGTGGGCTGCATGATTATAAAGAATCTCATTAGACAAAATATTTTTTTCAGATATTTATGAAATGTTATGAAGATCGGGCTACAGTTATGATTTTCGGCTTTTCATATATGATTAAAGGAAAAAAGAGTTGTCAAATACTTGTACTTTTCAAATTAAAGGTCACCATGTGTTCCTTGACAGGTTTGTGTTTAAAACATAACTAATTAAATATTATAAATATAAGTCTGGGAAATAATACTTTGTAAAGAATATTTCCTTTCATTCTTATATTTCTCTTGCAATTTCAGATTATTCAAATTCATTTCCCTGGTTAGGACTGGGCTTTACAATGGGATTTTCAGCTGTGGAGCTATAAAGAATTACTGCATAGGGTTTCCAATGTAGTTTTGTGAACAGAATCCAGAATTAAGAAGAGGAAAGACAATGCAGATGCAGCATTAGCATTACCAATTACGTAGTATCACTGCTGAGGAAATGGTAAAGATGTGTTATATTATTATACCTCTACTGTCAGTACTCTGTATAAATTAATACCATAAAACTCTATTTCCCCGATAAGTGACTACTGCCCTCATATGAAGACTACTCCCAGGAAAATCAGAGTTGCCCTCTTGGACTAAGTGTATTATTATCATAAACATGACATTTACTTTAAAAATCTTAGAATATGTCTTGTATGGTTTATTTCCATTTAATCTAAAACTGTGTTTTTTCACAGGTACCTGCTTTGAGTACTACTCTTGCGTATTTGGAGACAGTGCAGTTGTTCTTTAAACCAGAAGTGGAAATTTCAGTGCTTGTTAAATTTTCTCCAGAAGTTATTGGATGATACATAGGAAGAAAATGGTGTCATACTGAACAAAATAGTTTGGATACACCTTATAGATTTTGAAAGATTGAGACCTCAAGATCAACCCAAATGATATTTAATATGTATCAGGGTTCACTTGCAGGAATACACAGAAATTCAGAGTAAATTTTTAGTGCTTGTTATCTTAGAAAAGATCAAAGTTCAAGGTCAGCAGTGCTTTAGTTTTACCAAATATAAAACTATTATAAAGACTAATTTCCTGTATACAGGTATAGCAAATAATCCAGAATATGATTTGGGGAAACTGTGATTTTATCTTTTAAATCTTACCTTAATTTAGAACCATGATGTATACTTAAGCAAGTAGATTTTTTTCAAGCATACAAAATTTCAAGGTCATTTTAATTTTGGAAGTGAATATAAAATATCAGGAAGCAGTCAAGCATTGTAATTTATTTGTTGTTGAATGTACTTAATTATTGAGTAATATTCAAATTTTAATATGCAATGAAATTAAAAATTATAAAATAATTAATGTCCTAATTTGTTGATTTTTAAAACTTTGTGTTCATTCATTTTGAGGTTGTTGCCATTACAATACATGTATATCTGTCAAGAAAATAGCTCTGATATTCCTTTTTGTTCAGTTTGACCCTTGACCTTTAACATTGTGACCTCAAAATCTAAAGGAGTCCTCTACTTTTCAAGAAACCAATGTACAAATTTCATGTCTGTCAAACAATGGGTCCTCACGATTTTGAATGATTAAAATCCACATACTGGTATATCGAGAATTATAACCCTTGACCTTTGACCTTGTGAACTCCAAATTAAAAGGGGTCATCTACTTATTAGTAGATACCAGTGTACTATGTTTATTATTTATCAAGCAAGTTTTTTTTTAAGATAAGAGATAACACACTTGGTCTACTGATTGACAAACAGGTACTAAACAGTATGTGAATATCACCCTGCTCAAAGAAAATGTAAAATAATACAATTCTGCTAACCACCCCCC
>PRKT01000780.1:202618-230948 GCA_003671525.1 Saccostrea glomerata
ACCAGTTTTCAAAAATCTGGAAATATGCCAGATTTGTGACCTTTTTGCACTTAAACGAGGGCACAGTTTGTGATTATGAAAAAAATTCCGAAACAAGTGTATCTTGTTACTTTCAACCATATATGGATAATTTATATCATAATCAAGTAAAATGCTGAATTTTTAAATATAAAATCCTATAAAATTCCTGTTTTCACCCTGCGTTTGGACCAAGAATTCTATTTTTAGTAACAGTGTCGATTTTACCCCTTAAGTGAGACCACACTGAAAAAAAAATTGTGGCAAAATATTTCATATTATAGAAGAAATTTACACACAAAACATGAAGTTGATCAGAGAACCTTGCTCCCATAACCTCTTGCATGGTTTTCTCGTAGACATGCTCTTAATGCAAGTACGGAACCTACATTTCCTCAATCGAAGTTGTATTTAGAAGCAGAATAATGTATAAGGGAAACAGAAAGAAAACGTCTTGAATAATGCTTCATTTCTTTAAAATAGAAAAAAAAGTTCTACATGTATCTATCTCACGTGCAAACGTATCGTCAATAATTTATTTGATATCTCTATACACCTCTATACAAAAAAAAATACTTCAACAATCGTCCTCTTTTCTTTTTTTTTCATTTCTAAACCCTTTTTTATTATGATATAATAAAGCTCTATTTTTTTCTTCTTTAAATACAATTCAATCAAATCCCGTCTTTCATTTGCCGTTTGTTCACACTGTATGAAATTACGGTTTAAAAAATAATGTTAATAAATTGCTTCAATTCTCTTGCAAACAAAAAAGTAGGCATTCATATCACTTCTGATAAATACTTTTAGACTTCTCCTTTAATTATCTTTTTCCCCTCTTAATATTAGTTAGCAGAAAATATGCTATATGTACATACGCCATGTAAATTATTTAGCAGTCTGAAAAAAAAATGAAAAAGAAAACAAGAGTCTTATCTTACGGGCCACATCGATTCTTTCCAGTGGGAAATTGACATGTCACATATTGAGAAACGAATACAGAAAGAATGACCATAACCCATATCATCATTGATGCCCTGAAAAATTAATTATGCCCTTATATTTATCAACAGTTTGCGTAGGTTTTTTGACTATTTCTTTTTAAAATCTAAATGGTTTTCAACGTTTCAAAAATTCAGTCAAAATAATATCACACAATAAAGATTTTTGCAAACAACTGATCATTTGTATTGCAGTTTACAAAAAAAGCAAAGAACCTTAACAAAAATTCATTTAAGTGTACTATTGTTTACAACAGTAACAATAGCAAAAACGTTGATACATCGACTTACTAGGGATCTCTACTTTAAATATTTATCATGAGTCTCATTATCACTTATACCACATTCATACGACATGATTTGCATACCTCAGTATATTTTACTCATATGTAAATTTACTCACATGTGCAATTTTGGTCGTATGAACTGATTTACTCATGTGTAAATTCTGCACTGTTGAGTAAATTTAGGACTCAGGACTAGGTGCAAATTATTTTTTGCATACATGTTGTCGCAAATTATTAGTTTATGTGTGTAAATTTTGTCGTATGAACGCGCAGCAAATTTACTTATTATGTATTTTGTTTTGTTCATTGCACAAATCGCCATTTCAAGTGTTGTTTCAGTTGTTTCTGCATTGTTGTGCGTATAATATCAGTCTGTTAAGAGAATGCTAGAAAGCAAAACTTAAAAAAAATTATTTTTTATGGTCATCTTTGCTGCACTTCAAAGACAGCTGAAAGTAATTTGAGTTTTGATAAGGGGCTATAAAGTCTTTTAAAGGATACGCCGGGTTGTTCTAGCATAGTACTTCCCACAAATGGCTCTTTCAGCTCTGAAAACAAGGATCCACACTATATCTTCAGTGTCCTCTGATATTTTGAATTTGCAAAAAACGTGCGCATCTTGTACCCTTTCTGGCAAACCTATGTTTATGTCTCTAAATTTTAAAAATATAGCTGTGTTCACACAAACATGTGCCCTGCATGATCAATAAGTAGCCCCCCTATAATTCAAGTAGTCTTCATGGGAATGCTCCGGAGCTGTGAAAGGAATAGACATTACATCAAACGCCCGGGTCCCATTACAGATTGACTTTTAGACTTCTTTTTAAACCAAGGCAAAGCTATTGACATAAAATGATGCTACAGGAAATTCAACAACCCTGTTGAAAATAAGCAATTTTAAGCATTCTCGACCCACCGTGATTTTCTAGGGGATTCGTGTTTATTTCATAATTCATATATATGTATTTTCATATTCATAATTCATATATATGTATTTGTTATGTTTGACATTTGACATTTTTTAAAAAAATCGATTGCCCATTTCATTCTCCAATAAAATACATTTAATACAATGTATTCAAGCAGAAACTTCATAATGACCTCGCAAACTTGATGTACTGTTGCAGTAGATTTCCAAATACCAAAAAGATTTCCAGTCGAGCTTTATTCTGCTGAAGATGTCATTCAGTAGATGGCAAAAGCCATCTTTTTCTTAACACTCAACGGCTCTTCTATAGTCTTTAAATAGGACCGAGGCCAAAGCATGCATTTTCCAATTTTAAACAATTATTTTGATTAATAATTTTCCTTTTCCGTGTGTAAATTCTTGCTAAAAGTAATTGAGTTCGCTTTTTCTTCGTACCAAAAAATGAATGCATCGGATCTCCCTTCTTTCGTTGAGGAACATTCAAAAGTTAGTCTTATACCCAAATAGTAATAAAATTATTATATTTTTAAATTAAAAATCCACAATTTTGAATTTTGGGAATCTATTTTATATGAAAATATAAGGATTTACTTACAGTACGTAAATCTCGTCTGAACGCATAGCAAATTAACTTTTACTTACGTGTGTATATTTACTCATATGTAAATTTACTTACATAAGCAAATTTTCGTCGTATGAATGGGGTATTAGATAACATAATTTCTACCAGTTAATTAATTGTGGAAATCATATTTGAGCATGCAAACGTATTCATTAAGGAAAATTGCACATTAGAGAAATTAAGATATAGATATTACTAAGTAAAAAATAATTTTCATTACTAAGGACAAAATTTTGATTTTTCTATAGAAAAAACATATTGCACATCTTGATACAATTATCGCAAACTAAGTTTTAATTTGAACATACTTACTCAGGCATTGCGCTCTTGCATTTTATTCTTTCAATATAATGTAACTGTCAGTGTATAAATTTTAAAACTATAACATTTTAAATTATATCAATGTTTTGTACTTTCCACTTACCTTATACACGTATCATTTCCTAAAAAAAAATATCTAATTTGTAAATAGTTAGTTTGCAGGCATGGATAATTATTTTTTAAGTATGTTGTTTTCCCCTTTATCGTCCAGGAAGGAATGCATAATTTCTAGCGGGATATTCTGCAATAATTTTTTTTTTTTTCAAATTGTCTATTGAAGAGCGTAGTACATGTACTTGTACATGTATGTAAAATGAAATCCATCATATGTAACAATTCCAAAAGAGAGGAACTCTTCTGTTAAAAAATGTTCTATTATTTCAATTATGGTTGAAACACAGTTGCGTTTGAATTGTTAAAAATATGAATAAATTAAATTGACTTTTTTAAGCAGGACTTATAAGATATGAATTTTAGTTATCTAATTGACTGGTCGGTAAGGGAGGTTTTCTACTTCATGGCACTTAATTTTACCTCTGATGTTTCAGAGGTGCGTGTATGCTGTGCTCCTGATTTGTAATGTTTATTGGGCTTTTGAGCTGAATACTGAATACTGCTTGTTATCTCTATATATTTCGTTGATCTGATTTTCCCTATATTAAATTCTAATAAAAACCAGTTCATACAAATACAGAGTGTTAAATACAAAAATATGCAACTTTCCTACTGATTAAATTAAATTCATGTTTCAAACAATACCAAACATATTGATATATCAAAATAAAGGTAACAATTTCAAGATTTAAACTTTTAAAAATAAAGTTAATCTGACAAAGAACAATAAACTACAAGAGAAAAAAAAATGTAAAATTTAATGTTTGAACCATTTTGAGTTCATTTGTTGTTGTTTTTGCTTTTTTTTAAACTTTGACCTTAAAATAGCCTCACAGGTAAAAGTCAAGGGGGTTGAAGTCATGTGAATGATGAAGCCTAATTTAATGGAAATGAAAGAGTTAAATGGTCCTCCAAATATTTTCTAATCCGACTTGCCCAATTTTGAGTCACACTTGATCACAAGCTCTGTTGTTTTACAAAATGATTTTAAGCAAGTCTCCGGAACAATGCCATTTTAGTTATATTCAAATTGTTCCATGTGTTTTCTTCCAATTATTTTTCTTTTATTTGATAATGCAAGAAGTCTTCAATTAGATTAAAAGTTTCAAAAAAATTATGCATCTTCTTCTTATATAACTAAGTGAGTAAGAAAATATACTGTAAACCTTACTTTCATTTACCTAATGACATATCTGATAAAGCAGAATCGGAACTTCTGATGATTGCTTCTTAATAAATTCAACATTAAAAATGAAATAATCTGTTTTAATATGATGTAAATTATGACGTCATGATTTATTCTAATAGAAATTATTTCCATTTCTTGTCATCAATAGAAACTTTATCCTTTTTAGTATAATTCTATATAAAACTTTATTATGTTTCTGTTTGCGTCCCAATAATGTGAGGAAAGTATTTTGATGGGTTAACAGCCCCCTTAGTTTGGGTGGTGGTGTGGGGAGGAGGCTGTAAATGCTAAAATTTTACCAGACAGAGCACAGTGTATGACGATGGACAACAGGAAACCCAAGGGCCTTGAATCGATCTTCTAATAAATTGTACAATCTATCACTAGTATTTGAAGCCTCTATGTTTATAAGACCCAAAATACATCAACCAAGAAAGTTCCATCATGATTCTTAGCCAGTTAGGACTGAAGATATTTCAATAGAGCTATAAAATACCATAAGTAGGTCATGGTGACCTACTTTTTGGTCGACATTCTCCAAAAACCCAAGATGCCTCAACTGACAAAGTTTAACAATTCTAGGCCAGTACAGACTTCTTTTGGTTTTATCTTCCTCTTTATCTCCCCTTGTATAAGGGTCCAAACCCTAATTTTAGTATAAATGGTAGCCCTTGGGCCAAGGATGCCCAGTGAAAATTTGACAATAATTGTCCAAGGGGATCTTGATTTATGGCCCACATTCTAAAAAGTTTATGCACACCGCACAAATGGCCATAGCATTAGCTCTTTGAGCCTTTGGCTCAGAAGAGCTAAAAACAGAGTTCATGTACACCTATTTACTAGCTATGAGGACAATAGCTAGTTAATCGTCCCCCAAGACAACAACTATTCCCCAAGATGCAGCCGAGGGAAATATAGTTTGCTGTTGAGGGAGACTATTTTCCGAATAGTAAGTAAATAGGTGGTTTTATTATTGCACCTGATCCCACCTCTGATGTTTCGGGGTCCGTGTTTGCTCTGCTCTTATTTTGTATTGTTTTATGGACTTTGAGATTGAATACTGTTCGTTATCTCCATATTCGTCTATTAATACTGAAGCTGACTTAATTCTATGTAAGGTCCGATCTGGATAAAACCAGAAGAGTTACGAAATGAAAAATTGAACTTACCTTCTGCATTAATCTTTAGCTTGGCATGGACTCATCTGTTTTTGTGTGTGTTCCAAGTGTATACTTTTTGTCCTTGAGGTTAAAAAAATATATATTTTAAAAAAAAATAGACAACTTTCACACTAAATTTTACAAAAGTTATTCCCCTTTGCGGGGTCGTAAGGCCCTGTTTTCCCTCTGTAACCTTACCAAATTTATTGGTCAGTATCTTAAAAATAAAATCTGTAATGAATATCGTTCATTAAGATTTTCATGTTGCCCTAGTAACTTCGGTAATACAAGTACAGATCTTAATTGTCCAATAACATTTGAAGATTGAAAATAATAACAGGTAACTTACAAAGGACAAAGTGGGAAAAATGAGAGTTATGCCGACAAGGGGAGATAACTCTTACATGTAGTAGTGTGAAATTCGTCAAACTCGATTGCATTTCAAATTTTACATGAAAAGCTTCAAGTTACATGTAGTATTTGCAAGTCTAAAAGCAATATGATCAGAAAATCTTATTCCTTTATAATTAAAAGTATTACCATATTCAAGATTATACTGGTTAAACTTTAAGACTCTGTTTTGGAGTCCATTCTAGGCATTTAGTTGTTTACAATCACCATCCTGGAATGCATATCTAAAATCACATAAAAATTTTCAATTTCAAACACAATTTATATATTCATAAGGATTAAAAGGGCAGATATGTAAAAACAAAACTGTTACACCATTATTGCACTCAAAGATAATAATTTCCTTTACCATCTAATGTGATGTTTTAAATACTGTAAAAAGAAATAAATTCAGTGAGTGGAACTTCACATCAAAAACATGTAGTTGTTGTTTCTTTCTTTTTTTTTTTTGCATCTTATTTGTTAGGTTAAAAAGCATTTTAAATAAATACTTCATTGTAATAACAGTATTTTTAAACTTCACCTGCATTTTGATATAACGTGCCCGTGTTGATGGATACACCTGGGGGATGATCAAGACAGCTTACTGCCTCAACATGGTCAATATTTTCTGTTTTTGGTAACCCAAGTCTCCATTATGTAATACACTGAAAAAAACATCCCCTTAGTTTACATGCAACACACAGTCATAAAGTAATTAAATAATTGTTGATTTTATGCATTCCTCACCTTTAGCAGAGACGTATAAGAGAGGGACCGCTGACTCATTTTCGCGCCAAATTATCTTCATGTTTTCGCAGCGCCCTCACCGGGAGGCATAGAAAGACTTCCGGTCGTGTTAGCTGCAGTGTTTTCATCGCAGACTTTGGGGGTAAATATTGCTAATATATTGTATATTTTACTATTTAAAGCCTGCACGTCAATAATAATTTACATAAGGTGGATATCTATGATGTATTTTTGCAGCTATAAAGAGAAATTAAAAAGATAACACGTATTACATGAGACCATGCATCTTGATGTTTACATCATGTCGTTGTCGGTACAACATTATTAATTCTGAATAAAAATGTTCTCTTGTTGAAAAGTTGCTCCTTTTCTCTTCATAAACATTGTAGACTCAGGCCCTTAGGAACCGGTGAGCAAGGAGGGAAAATTAGCAAGTAGCACGTTTCGTTTTAAAAGAGGAGGGGGTATGTAAATGTAGGAAAAGTTATCTGGTGTAAAAAAAACTTGAAGACAAACAAATAAAAACAGGTCCGGCACAATCTCTTGATTAAGCTATATAGCTTGATTTAGCTATATAGCTTTATTAAGCTATTCAGAATAGCTTGATTAAGCTATTCAGAATAGCTTGATTAAGCTATTTTCTCAGACTTTTTTCTCAAATGTGTTATTTTTTCAACATGTGCAAAAAGTCGCACCAAGGTGCAGTGGAAATATTAAACTTTTTTCTCTTCTGAATACAATGCATGTAAAAATCACTCGCCAAAGTGTGTCTCCTTGAGAGACTTTGTATTCAAAGTTTTAACAGTTTTGGGGCTATTGATGAGTGACCACACAGTTATTTCTTGAATGAAATTATAAAGGAGGCCAGTTATGGCCAAAAGGATAATTGATTAGTAACAGTTCAGTACATACTTACCCACGCCTCACCGCACACACAGCTACTCAAACAATGGAAATTCATATTTTGCTTAAAGTATTCAACGGCAGCAATGTAAGAACTTTCTATGATTTAGGTTGTATTTTTGATAGTCAATAGTACATATATGAATAGTCAAATACTTGCAACTTTTTGTTTATTTCTTTCAAAAAACGTTTTTGTGAAAAACTGCATATACATAGCTTTATCAAGCTATTTTGAATAGCTTAATAAAGCTATATAGCTTTTTAAAGCTATATAGCTTAATCAAGAGATTGTGCTGGACCTGAAAAAAGGGAAGGAAATTGTCAGAACAATCTGTAGAAAAGTACTACTAGTATTTTGTATAGGAGGGGCCGGTTGGGAGAGGGGGGCAACTTTTAGTGTACATTTTCAACAGTAATTGGGTACACTGTATATGTTGTAGACTCCCCTTCCCCCATCAATATAATACTTGTATGTGCTATTCAAACATTAGAAACTACCTTTGCTTTAATGTTTCCCTAAAATAAATATTATTTAAAACTCATATGTTTTTCTTTTCCTTTTTTTATTTACTCAACAAAGATTTGTCCCCAAAACTGAAATTCCTTAAATTCCCACAAAAGGGGCCTGAGAGTTTCTCAACATTTTAAAGACTTGATCAAAGTATTGAGATGTATTATTTACTTTTTTGTATATCCAAGAATGTATAATAAGGATGTTAAATTTTTACATAATGTAAAGATGAACACTTGTTCATGTAATCTCCAGGTATGCCAGAAATCACTCTTCTCAACAACAGACACAGATTGCAAGCAGAGGAAATGAAGAATGCTTAAATTTTTATGGGTGAATTTATCCTGACCACCATAAATCTATTAAGTAAGTGGCAATTTTTACTTATTTAATGATTTATACCACAATGAATTTTTTTGAAATCTATCATTTTGCTTCACATGACTGTAAACATGTTATTTACATCAAAATTTAATTTGCATCAGGATCGATATCGAATACATGTATTACCTTGATTTATAGAGTGATAATCTTAAATGTTCTTTACGAGGGGATGCTCCGCCTTGCAGTGCCCTTGTTTCATGGGGATTGTTGATCTTTTTTTTCTGCTTTTGAAGTTTTTTTTTTAATATACTAAATAATGAACAATAATTATCCCAGGTTTTACAGGTATATTTCATGGGGCTATTAAATTCTTTTCTTCTTTGATTTTGCCTTTTTCATATTTTCAGAGTTACAGTACCTCTCTTGATTGATTTTACAAGATTCTGAAGTTGTTTTTCCAAAAGACCTTGACCTGCTTCATATAAAGGGTGTTTTTAGTGAGATCCAAGGATGAATAAGACAACAAATAGTTGTTCAGTAAGCTGTAAAGCTTAAAACTGTGTTGCTGCATAAAATATAGCCACGCTCAAAATGGCACTGAAACAAACATTGACATGTGTGGTTTTTCAACAATACTGCAAATGCATAAACAATAATATCAGAAACTTTTATGTTTTTTCTGAGTCATCTCTCGCCATGGTATTTGTAAAAAAAAAGAATTAAGACTTCCAAGAATTTTATTAATAAAATAATATTCTTTCCAAACATTTTCCCATTCCTTGGACTGTAATTTCTGAGTAAAGAAATGTGTGATGAACATTTCAAATTTCTATGTGATGTATACATGTATAAACTAAAATATACTACATGTACAAGGCCTAAATGTATGACAATAAATCTAACTTAAACTTAGCCAATGCATATTTTTGTATTTTTTGAACACCTAGTTTTTAGGCTCAAGTGAGCATTTCTAATGACATTTTGTCCATTGCATGTCCAACTAAAATTTTCACAATTTCGACCTCTTCTCAAGTACCTCTGGGTCAATTTTAACCAAACTTGGTACAAAGCATCCTTGGGTGAAGAGGAGTTTGAATTCTTAAAATGAAGGGCCAAGTTTCCTACAAAGGGATATATTCAAGAAGAGACAAAAATAGGGTTGGGTCTTGAAAAAAAAATCAAAAACCACTGGGCTAGCAAGTAAAAACTGTGGAAGCATCTTGGGATTAGTGTAGATTCTAAATTGTTCAAATCATGACCACCCTGGTTGGACCGGGCCACACTAAGGATTCAAAGTTTTACATAGAAATATATAGGAACATTTTTTAAAAAATCTTCTCAAGTCAAAGAACCACTGTACCAGAAAACCTGAAACTTATGTGGAAGCATCCTAAGGTATTGCAAATTCTATATTATTTAATCATGACCCCTGGAGGTACGGCAGGGTCACAATAGGGAAGCCAAGTTATACATAGAATTTAGGAAAAATTCTTTTTCTTAAGAATCACAGCCAGCAAAAAATTGTGTGAAAGCATCTGGGGTAGTGTAGATTCTAAATTGTTCAATTTATGACTCCAGGGGTAGAATGGGGCCATGATTTAGAATCCAAGTTTTACATGGTAATATATAGGAAAAAAATTAAAATTTTCTCAGGAACCACTGGGTCCACGGGTGCTTGACGACAGGACACCCCCCCTTTTCGATACAGACCCCTGGGCTTTTGCGATTTTTTTTCTTATAAGTAATCTTCCATTGACATATTTGTGATAAGATCTAGGCCTATACCAACATTAATAAATCAAAAATTACCTAAAACAAATGTTGTATAAAATCTATATACCCTACATTCTATATATAAATATCAACTATATATAGAGAGTGATTAGAAATTTTTATAAAATGTTGGTTTTAGCAAATTTTCTGAATTGATTGGGTAGATTTTATCACAAATATGTCATCCATATATATATTAAATTTATGTGAAAAAATTCTAATAGGCCCGGGGGTCTATATTAGGAGAGGGGGGTGGTCCTGTCCTCAAGCACCTGTGACTGGGTCAGGAAAGCTGAAACTTAATATGTGAAAGCATCATGGGGTAGTGAACATTTTAAATATGTAAAAATTAGCACTAGTCTAGTACTTATACATTGTTTTAAAAACCAGTAAATCATACAATGTATGAGTTGCTGGACTAGATTACATGTTACAACATTAGTCTGATTTCAGGATGGTGTATTTTTTAACTGTATTTTGTTTTGTTTTTTAATGCCAAAATAATGTAGATATGTAGTTAAAAAAATCAAAAACATAATGATATAGACTTATTTTTCTATACAGCAATATAATACACTAAAAAACAATAATTTCAGCCTTTTTAAAAAAATAATTATTATATTAAAGTATAAAAACAAACAACAAACTGTCATACACCAACCTGAAACCCAACACAGCTGTAACACCTATGTAGGTATTAAAAACCAAGTAATTAATACATGCAACAGCAAAAACAACATTGCAAACAAATGAGCTCATAATTGGTCTTATCCTACTCTATAAAATGCATTCTATAGTGTATTTTTAGTGTTATGGTTTTTAAAAGACAGACTGAACAAAGGCAACTCGAGACATGGGTTATAGATGGATTTCATCTATTTACTGTATTTAAATTTCTTCTCCATTCTTTGTCGTCATACACATGATACAAACAAAAGTATCTAATCCTCTTACGATTAATGACAAAAGTTGATTTTGCTTAAAATTGAAGTTTTAGTGATGTTTTCTACCCATTCTTATAATGAAACGCTATTCTGTTCATAGTTTCCCGGTGAGGGCGCTGCGAAAATCGGAAGATGATTTTCCATTCGGAGCTCAGATTTTTGAAACGACGTAACAAGTCTAGAGGTGCGCCAAAAGAGTCAGCGGTCCCTCTATTATCATCGTCGGAAACTCACTGGTGATCTCGTCTTAACTTATCACCCGTGGGCAAACTCGCTGAAAAATCGTCGTATGTAATTAAATATGCATGAGTCATTTGATTGGCCGCATTACAGATTCGCGATGCGTAACAACGAATCACAGTTCACGTAACGTATGCAAGTTCGGCATTGCCAAAAACATGAAAAACTCATTCCGTAGTTGACACAGCTGATAAATCCACTCACCGGTGCATTTTGCAGTAAGAAAGAGGTACTCCTTCAAAATGTCTGACGGATATTAATGTCAGTGACCTGTACGAATTGATTTTCATTGTTTTAAATCAAACTTCGCACGTTTTAACGAGCGTCAAAATGTTTACCATAAATAGCAAAGTAATAAACGTATTTTTCAAAATTGAAGAGTTCCAACTTTCTGATTGGTTGACTAAAAACAACAAATTAGCATATTTTACGGCGATATTTCGGCGAGTTTGCCCACGGGTGATAAGTAAAGACGAGATCACCCGTGGGTTTCCGACGATGCTCTATTATACGTCTCTGCCTTTAGCTAGGCCCTGGAACTTGCAGACGTCATACAGACTTCTCTTTCCAGTGACGTCACTGGTAACGTACATGTAATACATAAATGGAGGCTGGAAAATTCCGGAAGGTATATTTTATAAGTTTTATACGGACGGTACCCACTGTATATTTCATAATTATCTAGATGAATCATTTATTCCCTTTTGAGATTTGTTGTGAATTTATCGTGAATTTCTTTCTTTTTTTAAAATATATTTTTGCTCTTGAATTCGGATTGATTATATCTACCGATGACTGAGTTCAATTTTATGTGCCTCTGCCGATGTCCGATACACATGACGAGATAGGAGAACTTTTTATGTAAACGTTGTTAACTGTTTTTAGAGTAAATTTTAAACCAATGCAAACTCATAACATCATGCTAGACATGAAAGTGGACGCAAGGTAAACAATGTGAAATAAATTGAAACATTAAATACGCACACGACAAGTCGACACGCACACACATGTATGCTTCAGTTGTGATCTGGTGATTGGGTTTAACCAAACATCATAATAATGTTTATGTCAAAAAAAAAAAAACAATATTATCACAGATAATTCAATTTATGCCGCTATGAGAAATATATTATATTTTACACCCAAGGATAATTCTGCATATCCCTGCGCACTCTGCAGGATATGCGCCCTCATCGCAGCGCAATTATCATAGAACCTTTCATTGCGAAATCGCATCTTTTTTTGCTTGACAGAGTTATCCAATCAAAATTCTTGATATTGTTGCGCCATTTTTGTTAGCCTGGCAGTGCATTGAAGAAGAAAAAAAATGTTTATGCAAAAAGGGACATGTGTACATGTGGTCTAAGATCAATTATTGGTCAACTTCTTAGGGGAGAATCATCGGTGCCTGTAATTTATCAATTTTATGCCGTGGAAACTATCCTCGTATGGGGGAACCTATTTCGGTGGAGGCACAGATGGTGTTTTGGCAGTCGCTGTTCACTTTGACAACCCCCTATGAAGAATTTGAAACACGGCCCATGCACTGGAGAAGTTCTAGGAATGCAGTGTTTGTGTATTCCCGTCAATTAAAGTAAGTATTGTTTTGGTCATTATAACAAAACAATGTTTTAACGTTTACATATTTGGATCAGCTTTTAAATCATTATTTTATTCATACGTCATTATCATGATTATGGTTAAGCTGCATGCCTTTATAAAATACAGGCTAACTGGCAGTGCAACAGGGCAAATCATTTTCATAATTTATATTTATTTACCATATGTACCTGTTACACTTCATGGGTTCTCCTTATGATTTGTCTTTCTGATGTTCAGTAAATACATATTATGGAAATAATAGTATTTATGTCGAAACTGTTTTCCATTTAATTATTTAACCTGTATCGTTTCCCCGATTATGAAACCCCCTTTTCATGGAGAGAATTATCAGTTGTCTCGGCAAATGAAATCTCACTTGCGTACTTAATCTACATGCAATTTAAGTCATTCACTCATTGTTCCATTTGAATATTCTGCATGCAGCTGCATCAAAATTGTGAATTTTATATGACTGTTCGATTCTGCAATTTTATCCATCCTGTGTACATTACTGGAGTTAATAACTTGCCTGACCGTGGAACCTGTTTACGCATAATTTATGGTATCCTGGTTGGTTTAGTGAATTATTGTTTACATTTCAAATATTGGTTTGTTAACAAACACATGCACATGTTGAATCAATTCAGCAGATGAAACTTTCTCAGATGGTATAGGCCTATCTATTATAATTACTGAATTAGACATTTCTATACAGTGTGCCATTTATAATCGTTCCATAATTAGAACATTGGTTTTTTTTAACTTATGGGAAATATAAGTTGTGTCATTGTGATTTGAATGCATTTCAATCTTCTGCATTATTCAGTATGCAAATCTGAGAAAATAAAATAAACAGAGTGCAATAGATTATCTACACTAAATGTGTCAAATGGGTTAACGCTCAATACTTGATATCGCAATAACTTAACTTAGCGGAACTCTTTCACGAATGAGGTAGGAATCGTCTGTTTGGTGGGGGCAATGTGCTCTTCAATACAATGCAAGATCGATCATTGTAGCATTTATAAGGACAGATAAGTAAAAAATCCTTGTGGAATACCTCGCTAAACAATCCCTGAGCCAGCCTAATATATTTTTGAGAGGAGACAATCCTAAATTGTCACATTTTTAACGATATTTTTAATTAAGCGGATTCTTCTCGTTAAATTTTCATTGAAAATCCTCACATTTTAAACAGATAAAATATTTTAAACTTTCCTTATTTGACAATCTACTATTTGGAGTTCAATATATGGCAAAACATCGTGATTTCGGCATTAAATTGTTCGAATCATTCGATTGTCGCTGCTGTAAACAATGCCATTTGCCCCCAGAAATGTAGACGTTTCTCGACTCCCCCGCAAAAGAGCGGAAGTAAGTTAGATAACTGCGAGATACTCATTGGTAGTCGCGATATAACGTATTACCTTGTCCGCTGATCTACACATGTTTGTATGTTTGTTTTTTTATGAATCTGTGTTCAAGGTCAACTGGGTTACCACGGGATGTCAGCTGCAGTATTGTGGATTGTACTCTGGCCTCAACAGGGGGTTCTCCTATCCTCTCTGATCCTGGGTTTGGATGGATTCCACCTGCAGAAAACTTCATTCTCTGTCAAATTCAGTATATTGTTACAAATGTAATGTGTAAGCATTTAGTATAAAGTTTCAAGTTTGTTTTGGAAACATTTAATAGAATGTTTCAAAGTTTTTGTGAAAAATATTCAGTATCATGTTTCATATTCATGTATTAGTGTTTGTGGAAACATTCAGTACAATGTGTCAAAGTTTATGTTTAAACAGTCAGTATAATGTTTAAATTCTGTTTTGGAAACATTCAGTACAATGTGTCAACATTTATGTTGAAACTGTTAGTATAATAAATGAATTCTGTTGGAAACATTCAGTATAATGTTTCAAGTTTTTATGGAAACATTCAGTATAATGTTTCAAAGGTTTTTTGGAAACATTCAATATAATGTTTTAAAGTTTTGTGGAAGCATTCAGTATAATGTTTCAAGTTTTGATGGAAACATGCAGTTTGATTTTTCAAAGTTTTTGTGGAAATATTGAATATAATGTTTCAAAGGTTTTGTGAAAACATTCAGTATACTGTTTCAAACTTTTTATGGAAACATTGAGTAATGTTTTATGGAAACATTCTGTATAATGTTTCAAAGGTTTTGTGGAAATATTCAGTATAATGTTTCAAGTCTTTGAGGAAACATTCTGTATAATGTTTCAAAGGTTTTGTGGAAACATTCAGTATAATGTTTCAAGTCTTTGAGGAAACATTCTGTATAATGTTTCAAAGGTTTTGTGGAAACATTCAGTATAATGTTTCAAAGGTGTTGTGGAAACATTCAGTATATTGTTTCATGGAAACATTCAGTATATTGTTTCAAAAGTTTTATGGAAACATTCAATATAATGTTTCACAGTGTTTGTGGAAGCATTCAGTATAATGTTTAAAGCTTGTTTCAGAAACATACATTATAATGTTTCAAACTTTTTATGGAAACATTCAGTATAATGTTTCAAAGGTTTTGTGAAAACATTCAGTATAATGTTTCATAGTCACGTATTAGTGTTTGTAGAAACATTCAGTATAATGTTTAAAAAAATTTATGGAAACATTTAGTGAATGTTCAATGGTTTTGTGGAAACATTCAGTATATAGTTTCAAAAGGATTTTGGAAACATTCAGTATATTATTTCAGATTCCCTATAAATCAAACAAACAATCTGGATGTTATTTTGCTTGTTTAATGTGGCGCTTCTGGCCGCGTTGATCAATTTGCTGGGGCTACCACAGGGCTGCCCCACAATCAACATTCAATACAATAAAGGTGACGACCCAAATCGGGCGGATCATGCACTGGGTAGGACACAAGTGCATGAACGTCACCGATGCAATAATCAATCAAATTCAATCAATCAATTATTAATCAATCAGTCAATCAATCAATTCAAATATCAATCAAGTCAATTACTTGTCAATCAATCAATTATTAATCAATCAATGAATTCAAATATTAATCAAGTCAATAAACAATGGAATGAGCATAAGAATATGTGTTGCACTCGTCCAATTGCGTTGAGGTGCGACGGAATACGCAAACACTAGGAATTCCAACCGCAACAAGGCTGAGGTGGACGCTATCCTAAACAGGCAGTCATCACGGTATAGATAAAAAGAGACTTCTTCACCGCGACATTGGCTGATGGGGACGCAATCCCCAACCGGCAGTCATCACGATATAGGTAAAATAGAGACCTCATCACTGCTACATTGGTTGATGCGGACGCTGTACCCAACAGGCAGTCTTTCAAAACAAGCAATCATACAGAATTCACTAATGCAACACAAGCTGATGAAGACGCTGGATCAAGCAGGGCACCATTAGGGAATATTGAAGCACACGATTATCACTGCGACATGGGATGTTGTGGACACAGGCCAAGCAGGAAGTCTTCAGCTACAATGACATAACAAGAACAGCAGTATTTGTTCTAAAACAAGAGGAGGGTGGGTGGGGAAAAATAAAACATTGCAACAATTCAACTTCACAAAATTTTCCATGACCTTACCGTTTTATCGATTTATCGAGAAAGGAAGAGGAGGAAACAACTAAATATTAGACTAGTATATGTAAACGGACCTAAATTATCCGGATTGATAAGTTGGGACTAAGGGTTAATAAAATTATATATCTGATAGGACTTAAGATATCCGGAATGGAGGGACATAGGGTTACTGAAATAAACTCACCTATCCGAGACCAGGCTCGTATAAGTGGTATTATTTCAGATTCCCTATAAATCAAACAAACAATCTGGATGTTATTTTGCTTGTTTAATGTGGCGCTTCTGGCTGCGGTGATCAATTTGCTGGGGCTACCACAGGGCTGCCCCACAATCAACAATCAATACAATAAATGTGACGACCCAAATCGGGCGGATCATGCACTGGGTAGGACACAAGTGCATGAACGTCACCAATGCAATAATCAATCAAATTCAATCAATCAATTCAAATATCAATCAAGTCAATTACTTGTCAATCAATCAATTATTAATCAATCAATCAATTCAAATATCAATCAAGTCAATAAACAATGGAATGAGCATAAGAATATGTGTTGCACTCGTCCAATTTCGTTGAGGTGCGACGGAATACGCCACTTGCAAGGGCCATGAATACTCGGGTCTACTACGAGTAATCATGGAACTGCAACCGCCACCAATGGGGTGCCAAGAACCATGGTGACGTCGGCAGTACCTCAACGCAAATGGTCACCGTCGACCAGGGCCTGCTCATTCGCCAATATAAATTCACAGCACAAGTGATTACACAAGTTTTACAAACGGAGTCAAGGACTTGACCTTATAAAACAAGTTACTCTAAACATTGTTGATACTTACCGACACTGCATTTTTCCATTGTTACTTGTATAAATTACCTAAAAGGCTGTCACTTTTTTATGGCTTTAAAATATTACAAAACCTCTTACCAAGTTTCCTTGTGTGAGAAAGTAATACAAAACTTATGAAAATTATATCTAAAGTATCTTTGCAAGTGTTGCTTATGTTGTCTTAAAGGGTTTTGTACTGAAACAAACCCAAATGGCTGGAAAAGGAAAACTATACTGTCACCTCTTAGCATAAGGTTTTAAGCTACTTTTAACAATAACAATGAGTATCATAATGCCCCCCCCCCCCCCCCCAAGTTCCTGTGTAATACTTGATATCGCGATTACTTAACTTAGCGGAACTCTTCCGCAATGGAGGTAGGAAACATCTGTTGTGTGAGGGCAAAGATCATTGTAGAATTTATAAGGACGGATGAGTAAAAACAAATCCTAGTGGAATACCTTGCTAAACAATTGCTGAACTAGCCTAACAAATTTTTGAGAGGAGCCAATCCTAAATTGTTAAATTTTTAACGATATTTTTGACTAAGCGGACTCTTCTCGTTAAATTTTCATTGAAAACATTTTAAAGCAGATAAAATATTCTAAACTTTCCTTATTTGACAATCTACTATTTGGAGTTCAATATATGGCAAAACAATGTGCTTTTGGCATTAAATTGTTCGAATCATTCGATCTTCACTACTGTATACAATGTCATTTGCCCCAGATATTTAGACCCTTTTCGACTCCCCCGCAAAAGAGCGGTAGTAAGTCAGTTAACTGCGAGGTACTCATTGGTATTCGCGACATTACGTATTGAAGTGAGCGAGATTTAATATTTTATCCTACAAAAGATGACAAATATATTTTATAAACTATCCAATAGTGTCTAACCCTGCCCGCAAGTTCTGTTAAAAAGGGGTTGAACGAAACTTTCCATTCAACCTCTCCTATAAATCTTTGAATTAAGGTACCATGTATTTTAGATTTATATTGCATCTTGAGAACAGGGCATTTTGACTCAGTTAAAACAAAAACAAGAATTATAAGTATTTTTAAAAAATTCCACAAAAATAATAATTTTAACTCTGAAAAATGGTATTAGTAATTTATATCGGCTTAGACCCTTAACATTAAGCCTAGTTAACTTGGTTATTAAGGAAGATCCTAACTTAAACGAATCTGGTTTAAATTATAACATGCCTTAGTTATGTTTACTGAGATTGTTGAGCATATGGAATTTGATATACTGTTATATTAATGCGGAAATTAACATTTTTCCAACTGCAAGATTGAAACTCAAGCTAGGTCATTATATGCTGACACCAGAGTGATACACACAATTCTTAATTGCCTTTATGCTAAAAGGGAATCAATTTTATACAAATATACTTGACATGTATAATTCATTTCAAGAGAGCATGATTCTTTGTATGCTTTTATTTTTAGAATTTTGCCAAGAATTTTGGTAAAACTTGATATTACTAAAATGGGGGTATACCTGCCCAAAAGACTGCTTTGTAAAACTTATCAGATCAATCATGATAAAACTTGTGCATTATCAATTATGTGACCTTGTATATAATCCTATCCAATACAAAATGGCATAATATAATAATTTGAGAGTTTTTACGATTATGAAAATTTAAGGGATTTTGTGATGCAGACTAAACATCAATCTGTTGCTTATTGTGTTTTGGTGCATAACTACAATATAAAATACTCTACATTAAATTTTTGCAGTTTAATTTTGAGGGTTATGTACTCTGAAACAGGTTGTAATGTATGACAAAAGGCAAGCAAAGGCATGTCATTTATTGGCCTTTTAGTTGGCTTATGTTACTTGAGAACTTCCTTAAACAATGATTCTTAATCTTATACAATTAGTCACACATGCAAACTAGTTCAGATAAGTTGGTGGGTAATGGACAACTTGTGTGTAAATGACAATGGATTGGTCAAAGTACAACTACTTTGAATGTTGAAATTATTTAAAATCTGAGAATATAGAGTCTGGAGTATGTTATAGGTTTGTGTAACTGAATACATTAAAGATGTGTTACTGTTAAATCCTTAATTTATTTCGACATAACTCTCATTTATTACTATTAGCATGTAAGGTTGTAATGTGTTTTTTGTGTAAATTTTGGTTAGAATTATTTCCCCCTTTTTTTAAAATTACATGTGCAATGAAAAAATATATATACATATACACACATACATAGATATATATACAAATACACACATATACCTATACATATACACATACATACACACATACATATCTGCTTAAAAGAGTTGTTTTTCATTGTCATTCTATTTTTAATGTTTTTATTCATCTTTCCACCACAGTATATAATTATAATAATCTAATATTCTAATTTTTATTTAATTAAAAAGAGCTTTCCCCCAATGCAATCTTTGTTAATTAATTGTATCCTAGTTAGTGAATTTTCTATTTCCTGGGCAATCCTTTTTGACTACAAAATGCTTTAATATAATGTCAGAGTATTATGTACTTGATGGACATTTAAGGGTAAAGAATTTAGTCCTATCAAAGATTGAAATTATTAATATTTCTATTTAAATGCCTCTTTACAAGCTTTAATTTATGGCCCAGTAAATCCTATCAAAAGTTGTCGAAAACTTAATCATAACAGGTTTATTTATTTTCTTATCAATTTGTGAATTTTAATTCCATTTTTAAAAGACCAGAATAAAGATTGAAACAGCCTGAGAAAGCAGTTACAGCTTCATACGCTAGGGCGACTTGTACTTATATCATTTACTCATTGCTTTTGGCTGAACTCAGCATATCTAGTCTAATGCTTATGAATGATTAATTATTGCTGTTTTACTCTAAGGTTTACGAAGCCAAATTTACAGCTCTCTTGTGCTAGAGCATTTTTCAGCTCACCCTAAAAAAATAATCAGATATTTCTGACTCTAAAGTTGTATTATTTATACAGCCATTGACCAGGGGGACAGTTTCCAGGGTTACACCATTGATTATCTTCATTTCGAGGTTGAGAGGAGCCAATCCTAAATTAAATTTTTAACGATATTTTTAACTAAGCGGACTCTTCTCATTAAAATTTTCATTGAAAACATTTTAAAGCAGATAAAATATTCTAAACTTTCCTTATTTGACAATCTACTATTTGGAGTTCCATATATGGCAAAACAATGTCCTTTCGGCATTAAATTGTTCGAATCATTCGATCTTCACTACTGTACACAATGTCATTTGCCCCAGATATTTAGACCCTTTTCCGACTCCCCGCAAAAAAGCGGTAGTAAGTCAGTTAACTGCGAGGTACTCATTGCATTCGCGATATTACGTATTGAAGTGAGCAAGGTTTAATATTTCATCCTACAAAAAATGACAAATATATTTTATAAACTATCCAATAGTGTCTAACCCTGCCCGCAAGTTCTGTTAAAAAGGGGGTTGAACGAAACTTTCCATTCAACCTCACCTATAAATCTTTGAATTAAGGTACCATGTATTTTAGATTTATATTGCATCTTGAGCAAAGGGCATTTTGACTCAGTTAAGACAAAAGCAAGAATTATAAGTATGTTTAAAAAATTCCACGAAAATAATAATTTTATCTCTGAAAAATGGTACTAAGTCTAGTAATTTATATCAGCTTAGACCCTTACATAAAGCCTAGTTAACTTGGTTATTAAGGAAGATCCTAACTTAAACGAATCTGGTTTAAATTATAACATGCCTTAGTTATGTTTACTGAGATTGTTGAGCATATGGAATTTGATATACTGTTATATTAATGCGGAAATTAACATTTTCCAACTGCAAGATTGAAACTCAAGCTAGGTCATCATATGCTGACACCAGGGTGATACACACAATTCTTAATTGCCTTTATGCTAAAAGGGAATCAATTTTATACAAATATACTTGACATGTTTAATTCATTTCAAGAGAGCATGATTCTTTGTATGCTTTTATTTTTAGAATTTTGCCAAGAATTTTGGTAAAACTTGATATTACTAAAATGGGGGTATACCTGTCCAAAAGACTGCTTTGTAAAACTTATCAGATCAATCATGTTAAAACTTGTGCCTTATCAATTATGTGACCTTGTATATAATCCTATCCAATACAAAATGGCATAATATAATAATTTGAGAGTTTTTACGATTATGAAAAATTAAGGGATTTTGTGATGCAGACTCAACATCAATCTGTTGCTTATTGTGTTTTGGTGCATAACTACAATATAAAATACTCTACATTAAATTTTTGCAGTTTAATTTTGAGGGTTATGTTCTCTGAAACAGGTTGTAATGTATGACAACAGGCAAGCAAAGGCATGTCTTTTATTGGCCTTTTAGTTGGTTTATGTTACTTGAGAACTTCCTTAAACAATGATTCTTAATCTTATACGATTAGTCACACATGCAAACTACATGTAGTTCCGATAAGTTGGTGGGTAATGGACAACTTGTGTGTAAATGACAATGGATTGGTCAAAGTACAACTACTTTGAATGTTGAAATTAGCTAAAATCTGAGAATATAGAGTCTGGAATATGCTATAGGTTTGTGTAACTGAATACATTAAAGATGTGTTACTGTTAAATCCTTAATTTATTTCGACATAACTCTCATTTATTACTATTAGCATGTAAGGTTGTAATGTTTTTTTTTTGGTGTAAATTTTGGTAGGAATTATTTCCCCCTTTTTTTTAAAATTACATGTGCAATGAAAATATACATATACACACATACATACATATATACACATATACACACATATACATGTACACAAACATACACACATACATATCTGCTTAAAAGGGTTGTTTTTCATTGTTATTCTATTTTTAATGTTTTCATTCATCTTTCCACCACAGTATATAATTATAATAATCTAATATTCTAATTTTTATTTAATTAAAAAGAGCTTTCCCCCAATGCAATCTTTGTTAATTAATTGTATCCTAGTTAGTGAATTTTCTATTTCCTGGGCAATCCTTTTTGACTACAAAATGCTTTAATATATTGTCATAGTATTATGTAATTGATGGACATTAAAGGGTAAAGAATTTAGTCCTATCAAAGATTGAAATTATTAATATTTCTATTTAATTGCTTGTGTACAAGCTTTAATTTGTGGCCCAGTAATTCCTATCAAAAGTTGTCAAAAACTTAATCATAACAGGTTTATTTATTTTCTTATCAATTTGTGAATTTTAATTTCATTTTTAAAAGACCAGAATGAAGATTGAAACAGCCTGAGAAAGTAGTTACAGCTTCATAGGCTAGGCCGACTTGTACTTATATCATTTACTCATTGCTTTTGGCTGAACTCAGCATATCTAGGCTAACGCATATGAATGATTAATTATTGCTGTTTTACTCTAAGGTTTACGAAGCCAAATTTACAGCTCTCTTGTGCTAGAGCATTTTTCAGCTCACCCTAAAAAATTAATCAGATATTTCTGACTCTAAAGTTGTATTTTTTATACAGCCATTGACCAGCGGGACAGTTCCCAAGGTTACACCATTGATTATCTTCATTTCGAGTGCCCTCTCCCAGTCCCCCCTTTTTGTTTGGGAAAAAATCAGTTCATATAACCCCCCCCCCCCAAAAAAAAAAAATATATATTTTTTGGTAAAATATTCTCCGTGTATGCCTTTATGCATTTTATTAAAATGTTTTCCTAGACAGGCAAGCAAATGAAACGATTCCGAACTGCAAAAGACTCAAAACAATGATGATATTAACCAACATCCTTTTAGTACTTTCAGTACTTTGATTAGTGCTTAAGTGAAAGTGACGCAATTCTCGTGAATGTTCATTAGACATTGACAGTGCCATTTAAAGACTATTAAATGTAGGAAAAATATGTAAACACCTTCTTCAGACTTCATTACATTGGAAAACAAAACTTAAAACGGATTAGTATTAATATTTCTGCGCTTGAACCCTCCACCCCCACCCCCACCCCCTCCCCCCAAAAAAGCGAATCGGGGATTGTTGAAGTTTTTCTCCTAAAGTTAAACCATCCTTTGACTCCCCATATATTTATTATTCCTGTTATCTATAATTCAGATTATACCATGTGTGTAAAATCCATCGACGTGATCTAAACAAAAAATTTTGGGCCAAATCCAAGGTACAATTACACCATCGACACGTCTAATTTGGCTTGAAATTACAAACCGTGATAGTTACCCATGAAATCAACCTTATTTCATTTCAAAAAATAAAACATTGCAACAATTCAACTTCACAAAATTTTCCATGACCTTACCCATGTTACCGTTTTATCGATTTATCGAGAAAGGAACAGGAGGAAACAACAAAATATTAGACTAGTATATGTAAACGGACCTAAATTATCCGGATTGATAAGTTGGGACTAAGGGTTAATATAATTATATATCTGATAGGACTTAAGATATCCGGAATGGAGGGACATAGGGTTACTGAAATAAACTAACCTATCCGAGACCAGGCTCGTATAAGTGGTAATGTTTCATAGTGTTTGTGGAAACATTTAGTATAATGTTAATTATATCAGTAGAAACATTTTGTTTCATATTTCAATTTGATGAGGGAAGAACTTTCAGTATTATGAGAAACTTAAATACATGTAGATATTTCAATAATTCTTTTCATGCTGTACATGTAGCATGTCATCAAGACTGTTCTTAAAAGCTCAATGTAAATTGTTTCTCATTTTGTTTGGGTTCCAGCATCTAAATATTCGTAGGCTTTAGTAGTGCATTACACTCGTAAACTATTTACCATGGTATTCTGTTACTTGTAGCAGTACACCGATGCCAAGGGCCAACCTGAACTATAAATGGATCAACACCTAACCTCAGTACCAACCAAGGCACATAATGGAGAGGCAATGTACCCTACAAATTTCAGTTCAGATAGCGGAAATTGTGCATTATTGGAACGTCATCCCAGCTGCAAAATTGTTCAACAAAAATCCTAAAGGAACAAATGCCCCCAATGACCTAATCACAGTGTCATTGAATATCTTGGTCCCAAAAATAAATATGCTGAAACAGTGCTCTCAAATGGAACCTAAATGCGGATATATGATCAAGCGATCAACAAGGTCATTCAAGAAATTTAGACCCTGTTGTTTTTAATAAAGACAAGGGAAGTCACGTTTATTATATACATGTACCAATTCTGCGAGTTCAAGAAACCGCGACTGTGTCAGACGAGGAGACAACGTGAAAATTAAAACCGTGAAATTAATACCCTATACAGTATTCTGGACATTATGTCAGCTTCATAGTAAACTGTTGGAAAATGATGCCACCAAAGATTGAAACCCACACCTTCAGGAAGGGCAAGCTACACACTTAAAATGCTCATGCTCCTCTTATGGATTCTATGTTGATATCTGTGTTGAATGGCAAATATCATTTTCTCCAACAAGGAACATCATATACAGTAAAACTCGGTTATAACGAAGTCGCTGGGATGCATGAAGTTACTTCGCTATATCCGTAATTTGTAATAACCATACAAGAAATTTATTAAATTTATACAGCTGGGGATCCAAATTGAATTCGCTATATCCGTGAATTCGCATTATCCGTGTTCGTACTAAACGAGTTTTACTGTATAGAGTAGTCAGCACCTGTCATTCATTTAATGTGTAAAATAAGATTTGGCAATGTATTAGCTTCTTTTGTAACTTAATTGTTCAATCATTAATTTTGTAAATCTGGTCATTAGTCCAGTAAAGTGTTTATCAAATATTCAACAATGTACATCCTCTATAGGCATCAACTCTGTATAACTCAGCTCAATTTTAATGTCTTCATAATCGGCTTTCTAATATCAATGAGTTCAGCATTGAAACTTGCCTGCGTAGTCTTTGAGCTACATGTAAGATGACGGCTACTCATTTAAATTGTATGTTGAAATCTGCTCGCATAGACTTGAGTTAAGATTCATAGTTCAGCAGAGAGATGCTTATGTAAATTCAGCGGATAGCTGCTCATGTGAATTGTGCTGCAAACTCTGCTTGCATAGTCTTGAATTGAGACACGAGTTCAGAGGATACATGTAGCTCCTCATGTAAATTGTTTGTTACAATCTGCTTGCATAGTCGAGAGTTAAGATACATGACTTCAGCGGATAGCTGTTCATGTAAATTGTATAATAAAATCTGGCTTGCATAGTCTTGAGTTAAAATACATGGCTTCAGCGCATTGCTGATCATGTAAATTGTGTGTTAAAATCTGCTTGCATAGTCTTAGTTCAAGATACATGAATTCAGCGGATAGCTGCTCATGTAAATTGTATGTTAAAAACTCTGCCTGCATTGTCTTGAGGTTAGATGAAGACCTACCTAATTTTACATATATACGAAACATTCCTTGCAGTGATTTTGGCTTCTTTTGATCCACAATTTAACAGATAACAGGTGAATGTTAATGTCTTTGTTGAATCAGTACCTGTTATTTGTCAAGAACACCTAGTCTAAAATGTATGTGATATCATATGAACTTTGACTTTTCTCCTTGTTTGGCGTCAACCCCTCACTGCGTGAGGGCTTGTGGCGCAAGTGTTTGGACGCCTCCAAGGATTTACTCATTTATGTTATATTTTATGCATATTTACATGTACTCTGATATGTTCACTGCATGTAAATTTCTAGTCAGTCTCAGGGGGATCACTCTTGTACCTTTCACCTGTGTACATGTAACCTGTATTGTTTAATATTAGATGATCCCCCTTCATGATTTGTTATACATTTTACTATATGTCATTGAATAAAATGACATATTCGACAAAACTGCATATCTGTGTTTGGTTGTTTTTCACTGCACTTTCAGGCTGATATTTCTCATGGGAGGCATAAAACAATATTATCACAGATAATTCAATTTATGCCGCTATGAAAAATATATTATATTTTACACCTAAGGATAATTCTGCATATCCCTGCGCAGTCTGCAGGATATGTGCCCTTATCGCAGCGCAATTATCATAGAACCTTTCATTGCGAAATCGCACCTTATTTTGCTTGACAGAGTTATCCAATCAAATTCCTTGATTTTGTTGCGCCATTTTTGTTAGCCTGGCAGTGCATTGAAGAAAAAACCCAACACCCACACTTTTTCCTTTTTGGGGTTTTTGGTTTTATATTATTTTGCATTTAAGTCCAGATTTGTATTTTTCTAACTAACTTGTCATATGTTTCTTGATTGGCGCAATTGTTTGAACGCCCCCAAAGATTTACTCATTTATGTTGTATTTTATACATATTTACATGTACTCTGATATGTTCACTGCATGTAAATTTCTAGTCAGCCTCGGCGCAATTGTTTGGACGCCTCCAAGGATTTACTCATTTATGTTATATTTTATGCATATTTACATGTACTCTGATATGTTCACTGCATGTAAATTTCTAGTCAGTCTCAGGGGGATCACACTTGTACCTTTCACCTGTGTACATGTAACCTGTATTGTTTAATATTAGATGATCCCCCTTCATGATTTGTTATACATTTTACTATATGTCATTGAATAAAATGACATATTCGACAAAACTGCATATCTGTGTTTGGTTGTTTTTCACTGCACTTTCAGGCTGGTATTTCTCATGGGAGGCATAAAGATATTTTAGATTTTAAAATATTATTATTAAAATACATTCAACTTCTGATCTAAGGACCCGTTATACATCCCATACCAAACCATTCTCACAATTTGCTCTTGAGCAGCTCACGTGAGGACTAACCAGATTTCCTCACCTGAGTTGCTCACGTGAGTCTCATGTGCAATTTAACATGCCAATTTGGTGAAATGCTCACGTGAGCAGGGTTCTGCACATTAGCATTTTTTGCTCATGTGAGGAATAATTTTGCTCACCTAGAAAATTGCTCACACGAGTCTCATGAGGCTCATGTGCAACAATTGCTCACTAGGAACAAGCAACAATAGAACAAAATTCAGATTACAAACATTAAATAATTATGTAATTCTAAAATGTGATTCATCAATTACATTTTAAATACTCTTGAGCAACATGTACATGTACATAGATGCATGCATAATTATGTTCAGTGAACTTCATCTTTTAAACTTAAAATGAAATAAAAAATTTAACTAAATTATTATTATTATAATTATAAACAGTACACATCAATCAAGGTATTATTATCCAATAGTTCCATTTCCAGTAGATTAACATTAAGAACATCCATTGTAAATGTTCAGTCAACATTTTTGACTGTACTAGTACTAGACGGTTTTAAGTTGTCTTGGAGGCTATAAGTAGATGTTTCTGCCTTTGCTGAATTTATGAGTGGCAGTCATACTTGGGTTTAAAATAATAATCCATTGGTCATAAGAATCATAATCAATTCATCCTGTTCCATTCTTTTTCCTTGCATTTCCTTTAAATGAGTGCCAACATCAGAACTATGTCATGTATGCATGCAAGCTCAGTTATAGGGTCAGTGATTAATCTGCATATCCTTTGATTCCAACTTTTATTTGCAAAAAAATTGAAGTTATAATAAATTGGTATATTTTCGAGGTTCCGTTGGTCATGAAAAGCCAGTCAATAGAAAATCATATGCATCAATATTTAATTAGCAACTTAAATACTTGTAATTCATAGAATACCACACTGAGGCTGTCAAGTACACTCTGACCTAATCTGTTTTTACCATATTTGTAGTTCTTGATTATACTGTAATTCCTGATAACATTCTCCATTAAATATACCAAACTTAAATACACTGATAATTAACATATAAACATATTTATATCCACAACTTTTTCACTAATAAAGTAAATCTCATAATATGAAAAGC
>PRKT01000781.1:0-30893 GCA_003671525.1 Saccostrea glomerata
GATTCAACATACCGAGGAAAATAACCATCAAAAATTAAAATTCGTACTTTTCTATCCAAATTGAATAGACAATTAAAATTACAGCAGAATTTTTGTTTGCGCGTTCACTGACAAGGCTCCGTGAGGGAATGGTGAAAGTCGTGAGAACCCGCACGCATATCTTAGCATCCGACGGCCTATAAATCATATCAATTAACAGAGAATTCATCGAGAATTGCTTTAATCTCACGGATAAGAATTTTAGGGATTTAGAAACCTAGTTGCTAACATGGGTCTGCCGTGTCAGATGTTTTACATAAATCAATTTAAGGATGTAAATTAAATATTTCTCTTTTCATAGTACATTTTTTTAAAAATCATTTCCGTTCGCATTTTTTGTCCGATTTTCTTTTTTAAATTTGTCATTTTGTCCACGCATCTTCTTGTAAACCACTCAAGAGTGAAGCACGATATTTTCAGAGATGATAAAACATTTCTTTAGGTTATGTATTACGTCTTTTAATTTGGCATCTGTCACTTCCGGTCGACACAGGAAGTGATGTTTAATTTCAAGATGTTTTGAAAAAAATTAAGCGTCTTGAATAAAGGAAAATAGAACTTATGTTTACATTCACAATCGTCAACAAAAAGCATCGATTGGAAGTACTTCCGGTTTACACCGGAAGTTGACGAAAAATTCAACTTTCTCTCTTGAATCAAAAGAAATAGAACAAAATGGTTTAATTTGAGTTTTTTCTGGTCTTTCGGCTTTGATGTCAGCCGGAAATGAAACCTGAATTGTCGAAAGTCGTCAAATAACGTCACTTCCGGCCAAACTGGAATTAGTCAGCAATTGCAAATTTTTGCGGTTTTCGATGTGTTTTGGTTAATTTATGGCACTTAAAGCATCCAAACAAATTTTTCATCCCTCAAAATCACTTCCGGAAAAACTGGAACTCGCAAAAAATAGCTTATTTTAAGGTTTTGAAGCAAAATTGAAATAATAAAGTCAGTCGAGGATAGCTAAAAATATTGGTATATTACCATGAATACGAAAAAGTTTGACTGAAATAATTTCAAACTGACTAAATCGTGTCATTTGATATAAAGAGAAACAAACTCCAAGCTGAATTTAGTTTTTTTTTAAACAAATATATGAGAATCCTTACAGGATCAAGTTGACTACTACATGTATATAGGCAGACTTTACTGGGCCTCTTGCACAGTTTTAAGTTGAAAAGATAGTTTTGATTCTGTGTTTCTCTGTTTTCTTTTTATTCAAATAATTCAAATTTTGTTGTAGGCCTATGTACACAACAAAAGGTAAAATCAAAATGTTTTCTTTTGCTGCATTAGTATAGAGGAAGTCTTTTTCGGGACTTCTCGTTTGTAAACAACGCGCGGCATTGTGGGAAATGGGAAGGTACTAAAGACCGATACACTTAAAACCTGATATGATCTGAATCAAAATTGAAGGTAAAATTTCCAAACAAATGAATTTTTGTATAGCATAATGCATCCTAGTCGAAAAGTCTTTAATTAAGTCATTTAACATGTTTAAAGTACTCAATACTATCACTTGATTTAAAATAAAAACATCAGGTAAATATCAGGTCTTTAGTATATCCGAGTTTTAGTGTGTCCCATCGAAATCGGACACATGTTGTTCACAAACTGAAATCAGAGACATATGTCTCTGCTGAAATTGAGAAATGATGTGAAGTTGAACATAATCTCATCATACAAGCGGTGTGTAGACATGTACGCACATTCAATCTGCAGCTATGAAGTACTTTATCAATCCTCTGGAGCATTATTCTAAGCAGAATTATCCGATTTATATATTCGTGTGTGAATTGTTTACGAGGAAATTCTAGCTGTCACATTAACAATGATGAACACCCTTTACTCTGTTTCGGAGTTCCCAGTGAGAATTGCATAGAGTGATGAAAGAGCTGACTGTGGCATTTTAATGTATGATTGGCGTCGACCGTGAGAATGAAGGTAAGAAAATTTTTTTACCTAGAATTTACATTACGATGGCAGCTTAGAGCTGTGAGCCTGTGATATTTTTAGAAATACACAGATACACTGATGTAATATCTGTTTTACAGTTCAGGCGTTCTCTGTTAACCCTTTTAAATCCCCACAGCTTTATATTTTATTTAAATATAATTATGTGAACATGTAATTTCAACAAGACTCGCTTTCAAAACCAAAAATGCAAAATTTAACACAACACTATCCATCATAGTGATACTCAAATTCACACTACACTTATTGTTACAGTGTATATTTTTCAACTAATAATATGTTGATAGTGCGACTGTTAGGGTGAGGGCAGATACTTATTCAGTTTTAATTTAGACTGGGTTTGTCAAACAGCAATTGAAATTTGGTGCATTGATGCCCTGTTCACACGGAGAGTTTAATTCAAATTAGTTTAATTCGAATTAATTTACTGCGCACTAAGTTTCTTAATTTGCATTACCTCGATGTGAACACTCAGGTAAGCTAATTCAAATTAGAATTTGAGGCATGCGTAATTGCAAAATTAAGTAAATTAAATGCTACATGTTGGTGGTCAGCTTTAAGTACTTGTGCTATTTTTGAGTAAAAAACTAAGGAAAATAGTGTTAATCACTAAAATGTGTGTACAGGCACTGAGACATTATGTCAGATACATCTGCTTCTGCTTCAATAAGGTGACATGATTTGTAAATGATGTCAGAATAGCCTTACAGATGCCTGACTGTAGATTGAAGTAAAATTCTAATTCGCATTTGTTAACTTCGCATTAGCTGTCATGTGAACACAGTTTGATTCGCATTAGTTTACTTTGCGATAATTTACTGCGAATTTAAATCTCCGTGTGAACAGGGCACTACTAAGACTCTGAAGTCACATGACGTTGTAGTGTAAGTTAGGCCTACATTACCACTCTAAAGCTTGAATAGTGCTGACTTTAATGAAGAATGTTTTTTTATTTCACTATTTAACTGCAATTTATCAATTAGATCAAGGTGAGTTTATTTTTTGACAACTTTTAGTCATGCTTGCAAGAATGTAGCTTAAAGAAACCAAAACACTGAGGGTCCAAAGTTAAAGAATTTTGTGTGGATCAACGTGCAAGTCATAATTTTCTCTTCGCCAAGGCGTTGTCATAAGAGCTCGCATTATGAGCAGTGCATCATGCTGCTGTCTGCACTCACTTTAAATAGCTGTTCAAGCAAAGTCTTTAGTATCATAATTTAATTGATAAAAAATTGCACAAATGTTGCTCAGTTAAATTGCAAAAGAAATTTGTAAAAAAAATTGTAATAATGTAAGGTTTGCATTTTTCCTGTGATAAGACTCAGGAATGGTTTGTTTATTTATTGGTCTATCAATCATTTTTCAGTCATTTTATGATGCCACCACTTGGGATAGTAAGCTGCAAATGTAGACTTGTACTCAGCATTTATTGCCTTTGAGAAGTAAGGGATCATTCTTGTGCCATTTCCAGCTGTGACACAGAAAGCTCGATTTATACAGTCTCATCGGAGTAACCTGTCTCAAGCATTTAGCAATGGGATTGGAACCTGCGACGTAAGGATTAGCTTCTTGTAGATACTTTGATTGATAATGTTATTTGAGAATTTTCACTCATTTAGAGATGTTAATATATACTGGTGAATAGCTTCAATCTAGACCTTTACTTGCAACTCAGGGTCATTGTCCTCACATCTACTGTGAAGTTTTTAGGTCTCATTCACTTCAAATGCTGGGTGCATGGTTAAGGAACATTACTGTATACATGTTTTTGTGTTAGGTTTGATGCAGTGAATTAAAATCAAGCCTGGCTTCATGATTATACAAAGCGAATGCCCTACCACTAGGCTACCAAAACAGACAATGATGTATTTGAGTTATACGAGGGGTGATAAAAAAGTTCGCAAACTGTCTCTATATCGACAAAACCACAATTCAGATTAGATTGAAATTCGGTACACACATAGCCATACACAAGGTTATAAATAGCATATGCTGAATAAAGTTTTTCTCTTTGTTTGTGACGTCACAATTTGAAAATGACGTCACTATGTAGGACACTTGTGACAAAAAATGGTTGTCTCAGTCGAACTCGTTCTACAAACGACTGTACAATTTATTGTATATCTTAGATATCCCTCTGCAGTATCATATAACAATTTGTACACAGTATACTAAGATAAATGAGTTCCTATAAATTCAATTAATGATTGGATTGATCCTTTTAGTGAAGGAAGGCAGATGGTTAAAAATGATACTTGTCATTTTGCCCAATGAAAGCAATTTTGAAAAGATATGTGTTTTTGATTAAGCAATTTGCTATCAAAGACCTCCAATTTTCACTTTGAGAAATAGCTGAATATTTGAACAATAATATAATAATTAAATACCTAAGATATCGTTTACTTTTGATTTTAAACATATTAGATATGATAAAAAGAAGGCTACTGTTCTCTATCCACCTTGAATAAAAATCTCTCCCGAGACACAAGATTTGTGTTTTAAAGGTCGCCATGCTTATTTTTAGAAATGATATTCTTATCCACCTATTCTGTTGTCGAGATTTGACCATTTCTGACAAATGAACTGTTCTTGTCATAAAAATTAACTCGTATGGAAAGAAATATAAGACTCAGTAAAATCTTTCAACATTTGTGACAGAACGCTACGGAGGGGGTCACGTGACTTCCAATATCACGTGGTTCGTGCATGCGCAAAACGGTGGTTGCTGTGCATTAAAATCGGAGAGGATTAATTTAAAATATAATCAACATTGAAACCAAATATTGTTTCTTTCATGGAAGTTATTCAATTAGTTTGCGAACTTTTTGATCACCCCTCGTATAGTGAAAAACGCTAATAGGCAAACAATTATAATGAATAGAAGCCTATAGAGAATTGGGTTTAATTCTTCGTCTTTTAAAAATATACGGAAAACTATATGAAAACAAGATGTGTTTATGAAACACTATGCGTCCAGCGGCAACAAAATTAAGAAAAAGGTGTTTTTAGCATAAAGGTCACAGTCAAGGTCAAAAGGTAATTGATCATGGTGTCATTTGAAAGAGCTTAATTAGTGGAGTATACATACCAAATATGAAGTCTCTACCTCTCATGGTTCA
Organism: Saccostrea glomerata; assembly: GCA_003671525.1. Taxonomy (NCBI): domain Eukaryota; kingdom Metazoa; phylum Mollusca; class Bivalvia; order Ostreida; family Ostreidae; genus Saccostrea; species Saccostrea glomerata. The sequence goes on from PRKT01000781.1 coordinate 5,133, forward strand.
AAAGTTATAGAAAAGGTTAAAAAAACTATTTTTAGCATATGGATCACAATCAAGGTCACAAGGTCATTGACCTTGGTGTCATGTAAAAGACTTTAATAATTGGAGTATGCATATTTATGACAAAAGTTAAAGTTTGCAAGCAAAAAGCTACTTTTAGCATATAGGTCACAGTCAAGGTCACAAGGTCATTGACCCTGGTGATATTTGAAAGAGCTTAATCAGTGGAATAGGCATACTAAGTCTATATCTCTCATGATTGATAAGTTATGGCAAAGGTTCAAGTTTGCAGACAAACAGACAGACAGGACAAAAACAATATACGCCCCGGATCCCCGGGTGCATAAAAATGATTTACATGTACCCTGGTACATGCACTTTTACAAAAAACATGGCTAGTCGGTTATGAAAAATATGGTGTCCCGAAAAGGCAATTTGTAAAAATGTAACAGCGTGTTAGGAACAATGTCAGGCTAAGGCAACTAATAACAACATGCGGTTGTGCTGACACAAAATATGCTGCCATGCTAACACAACTTTACAAAATATATTTTGTGTAAGTTTGACAGCATGATGTAAACATCCTGCTGAAACATTGTTACAAACACACAAGTACATTGTCACCATGTTGTTATAAGCACACTAGCCCATTGACATTAGCATGGTAGCACATTTTTACTTCACACTAGTGTGTAAGTGTCCTAAGCATGTTTGTCATAAAATAAGTAGCATAGTGTTATACTGTAAACGTATTACATTCAGCTGTGTATTCTATTTAGCGATTTTGGCGGAAAGCAGATTCCGCTGATTGTCTAAATGTCTTGTATATTAACTTTCATAACTAGCAAATTCAGAGAGCGCTTAATCAAATCTACCCTAACTTGTTGAAAATTGAATCTCCGCCAATTATCGTACATGCCAAATGTAATACATTTACAGTTCTTTAGCTAGAGCCACATTGTTACTTTGCATTAGCTCATTGTTCCTTATGCGATAGTGTTTTGTCACTTCATTAGTGAATTGTTCTTAATTTGCTGTAACACCTTTACGAATGGCCTCATCCTGACACATGAAAAATCATAGCCATATACGATATTTCTGACTGATTAGTCGGTTAAAATCTGTGACCCAAAACCATTCCTAAAATATTTAGACATGAACAAGTAATGTACATTTTCTTTTAAATTATTTGAAATTATGAAAAAACTAATATGTTATTTTATTACATCTTCAAATGACTGCTTGTAAACCTATATTCATAAGTTTAATTATAGAGTACTTTTACAAATAATACACATGAAGAAAATATGACAGTATCTTTGAACTCAGATTGATGGTTTATCTTATCCTATAAGTTACACTTTAAGAAAAAGTTCAATAAAAAAAATTTCATTTTGTTTTTGATAGGTGTGACTATCATCTGAGTACTGACATTTGATGCCAAGCATGATCATGATTTGCCAAAAGAGCTTTTGTTGGGAGATAACAAAGAATAAACAGCATAATGAAATTGAAACAGTCAAGTCTCAGTTTAAGAAGATAACTTTAAGTATATCATATTTTAAATTTTGATTTGAGAAACAGACATAAATCCAAAAATATGAACATATCAATTGCTTTCAGTTTTTCAAGAGAAATAGATTTTGTTACAGAATCTATGTTTTAGTTTGGAATAAATTTTCTTTTTAAATATATGTCAGATCTTTGATTTTAACATCTGTATTGAGGTCGTCCGCTTCCTAGGGAAGACATACCAATTCTAATGGTTAAGATGACAAAGATCTTCAGCGGCAATATATAAGATCTTATATGTGTATTTTTACTGTATAATTGATTGATTGATTATATACTGTTTAACGTCCCTCTCCAGAATATTTCACCGATATGGAGACGTCACCTTTGCCGGTGAAGGGCTGCAAATTTAGGCCTACCCTAACAAAAAAATACTATAGTAAACTATAGTTAACTATAGTTTACTATAGTAAATCAAAGTTCCAAAGTTTTCGTCAAAGTTAATCAAAGTTCCAAATTTTTTCATAGTAAATCAAAGTTTCAAAGTTTTCGCCATAGTAAATCAAAGTTCCAAAGTTTTCACCATAGGAAATCAAAGTTCCAAAGTTTTCGCCATAGTAAATCAAAGTTCCAAAGTTTTCGCCAAAGTTAATCAAAGTTCCAAAGTTTTTGCCATAGTAAATCAAAGTTCCAAAGTTTTCGCCATAGTAAATCAAAGTTCCAAAGTTTTCGCCAAAGTTAATCAAAGTTCCAAAGTTTTCACCATAGGAAATCAAAGTTCCAAAGTTTTCGCCATAGTAAATCAAAGTTCCAAAGTTTTTACTATAGTAAATCAAAGTTCCAAAGTTTTGGCCATAGTTAATCAAATTTCCAAAGTTTTCACTATAGTAAATCAAAGTTCCAAAGTTTTTACTATAGTAAATCAAAGTTCCAAAGTTTTTGCCATAGTAAATCAAAGTTCCAAAGTTTTCGCCATAGTAAATCAAAGTTCCAAAGTTTTCACCATAGTAAATCAAAGTTCCAAAGTTTTCACCATAGTAAATCAAAGTTCCAAAGTTTTCGCCATAGTAAATCAAAGTTCCAAAGTTTTCGCCAAAGTTAATCAAAGTTCCAAAGTTTTCGCCATAGTAAATTAAAGTTCCAAAGTTCTCGCCATAGTAAATCAAAGTTCCAAAGTTTTCGCCAAAGTAATTCAAAGTTCCAAAGTTTTTACTTTGGTACTATAGTAAACTATAGTTAACTATAGTTTACTATAGTATTTTTTTGTAAGGGTATGCTCGGCACTCAGGGCCTTTGAGCAGGGAGGGATCTTTATCGTGCCACATCTGCTGTGACACGGGGCCTCGGTTTATACGGTCTCATCCGAAGGACCGTCCCATTTAGTCGCCTTTTACGACAAGCAAGAGGGTACTGAGGACCTATTCTAACCCGGATCCCCACGGGGCCTGTATAATTGAAGGAAATTTGCTATTTTGGCATAAACAATTAAAGCATAACATATGTGCATGATTCAGCATAAAGGACATGTTGTTTCAAACATAATATGAAAGAGATGTCCAGTTACATTTCAAAGTCAACAAAGCACAAAATATGTATACAGTTTAGCTCTTACATGTATGAGCTAAAGCTGTGGTAATTTTTTTTTTTCAAAATAAAATTCACCCATTATCATCCTTGTCTTAAATTCTTCAGAATTTCATTTTCTACTCAAAACCACTGGACAAATTTAACTTAAACTTAAAGTTAAATTTAAACTTGGCACAGATCATTCATTAGTGTAGGGAAATAAAATTTCTTCAAATGAAGGGCAATGCTTTCAAAAGGAGATCTCTTTGTTGGATGTCAAAGGGAGATTTCTTTGTTGAATGCCCTGTTCCGAGAATTTCACTACACTCCTATTGAGATACCACCATTTGCTAGTGGAGGGCTGCAAATTAGAGACATACACAATACACTCCTATGTATTTCTTGTAAAAGTATTGGTCTTCTTACTGATTGACGAAAAAAGAAGATACCGTAAATCTGGAAATTTTTGCTGAAGATAAATTTTTACGAAATTTGCGAGTTCATTGCATTTGCAAAAATATTTTTCTTTAAAATAAATTACCAATAAGAAAATGTAAACAAAGCAGAGGTTATTCGCAAAATTTTGAGACGTAAAATTTAATCAACAGCATTTTGACCTGAATTCGCAAAATAAAATCGACGTTAAAATTTCCAGATTTACGGTAGTTCATCAGTAACACAATGGGATTTCTCACTATCTAGTTATACTGTATAAATGTTGTCACGCAAAATTTTAAAATCATGATGTATCAAAACACTGATATTTTTGTAGTATCCCACACTTCACTAACATGATTGCATCAAAGATGATATGTGTCTACAAATCAAAGTCAAAATATGAGGGAGTAGAAGTTTTGAGGGTACAGTTTCAATGCTGTTGGAGAGATTACCATTGGATTACTTATCCTTGTGCTCAGTCTAGATTCAGACTTTAAGAAAGGGTTTTTGCTATTGAGTCAAAGAAATTAAGAATGGTTGCAAAGTTGACAATTGAAACATTTCACTTTTTGCTTATTGCTGAGAAGGAAGACCTACTCGTTGATTTGCAACGAGCTTTGCTCTAGTTAAGGTCTTCCGTCTTCAGCGGAAGACCTTTCTGTTATTCTTAGGTTTCTTTTCCACAGTTTTTATTATTTTTTTTCTTACATATTTTGTGCACTCGAGTTCTCGTAAACGGCTTGATTGATTTTCATAAAGCTTTCAGGACTGAAAGAACATCAAAAAATTTAGGTATATATTTTTGTTTTGATGACGTCACTTCCGGTTCGGAGATTTCTTCGATTTTATCATTTTAAGAAGGTCACTTTCTCCGGCTTATTCTCAAAAACCATTGAAGATAGAAGTGTGAAATTTTCAGGGATGCTAGAGCAACCTTTGGAGAAGTGCCTTTTGTATATCACAACTACCGGGAGTACGAAGCGCCGACGCTCGCTATGACCCAAAAATAGTCTTATCAAAAATTTCAAAATTTTTAACAACTTTTCTACGATAACTTTTTACTTAGAAATATATTGTTAAAATATCATTGATCTTTCAAATGATACCTCGAAAAAGGGGCTGGCCCCTAAAATGAAGGGCCTACAGGGGCTGAAAGTTTTTCCTTTATATCTCAGAAAGTGTTCAGAATATGTAATACATCAAAGAAGCAAAGATGTTGAAAATGTCAAGCTTTATCCAGTGGCGTCGTTAGAATACGTCCGGCGACGTCACTTCCGGTCAAACCGGAAGTAGTCTGAAAATGCATATTTTTGCCGATATATTTCTTGACAAGTTTTTGGATAAAATCTGTCATTGGGAGCATAAAATTCAGTTTTCTATCCGTCGTCATTTAGTGATTCGTAGGTTTCTTTTTCACTTTTTAAGGTCTTCCGGCTTCAGCGGAAGACCTTCTAGTGATTCTTAGGTTTTTTTTTTCACTTTTCTTATTATTAAAGTCTTCCGTCTTCAGTGGAAGACCTTACTGTTATTCTTAGGTTCTTTTCCACTATCTTTATTATTGTTTTTTTCCTACCGATTTTGTGCACGCGATTTCTCGGAAACGGGTCAATAAATTTTCATAAAACTTTCAGGTCGTATAGAGAATTTTAAAAACTAGATATATGTTTTTTTTTATTTTGATGACGTCACTTCTGGTCGGGAAATTTGTGAGATTTCGTGATTTTAGAGGGTAATTTTGTCCGGGAGTGTTTGAGAAAAGCATATACCACAGGAACATGAAACTGTCAACGATGATAGAAAACAATGTAGATTTGCCTAACGTATTTAACTTTCACCGGAAGTACTGCACGTTAACGCTCGGTATGGTCATAAAAAAAGTCATATTGAGAGTTTCAAAATTTCTAACTCTTTCTCTACGATATCTTTTTACTTGTAAATATTTTGTTAAAATATATAGAACAAAATTTGTGCAGAATTACAAGATCTTTCAAATGATATCTCGTAAAAAGGGCTGTCCCCTAAAATTAGGGATCTAGAGGGGCAAAAAAAATTTTCTCGACATCTGAAAAAGTAATGAAAATTTGTAATACATCAAAGAACCAAAGTTGTTCAAAATGTCAAGCTTATTCTAATAAGATCGCCAAAATGCGTCCAGCGACGTCACTTCTGGTCAAACCGGAAGTCGTCAGAAAATGCGTGTTTTGCCATTCTTGACAAGTTTTGGGCTAACATATGTCACTGGAAGCATAAAACTTTATTTTCTGTCCGTCAACATTGCTTCCGGTCAAACCGGAAGTAGCCAAAAATAGCTTATTTTGAAGGTTTTGAAAGAAAATTGAAAATAAAAAGTCACTAGACACGACTTAGAACATTGCTTTCTTTTGTTGATGTCACTTCCGGTCAAAACAGGACGGAAGACTTACTCGTTGCTTTGCAATGAGCTTTGCTCAAGTTATTTTTATTATTGTTTTTTTTCTTACCGATTTTGTGGACGCGAGTTCTCGAAAATGACTCACTTGATTTTCATGAAACTTTCAGGACTGAGAGCGCATGGAAAAAACTAGATATGTATTTTTGTTTTGATGACGTCACTTCCGGTTTTGAGATTTCCACGTATAGTGATTTTCAGAGGGTCACTTTGTCCGGCAGTTTTCTCAAAAAGCACTCAACACAGAAGCATGAAATCTTTAGTGATGCTAGAGCAACCTTTGGAGAAGTGAATTTCGTATATCACAACTATCGGAAGTACGAAACGCCGACGCTCGCTATGGCCCGAAAATTGGAAGTCGTTGAAATACGTCCAAACCGGAAGTAGTTGAAAAACGCGTATTTTTGCCGTTATTGACAAGTTTTTCGGTAACATATGTCTCTGGGAACTTAAAAATTAATTTTCTGTCCGTCGTTGTTACTTCCGGTCAAACCGGAGGTAGCAAAAAATGGCTTATTTTTGCATTAATTAACTTAGCTTTAGAGTATTCAAAGCATTTTGGGCTATATTTCTCATTTCTGTTAAAAATGAAAGCTACTTCCGGTCAAACAGGACGGAAGACCTACTCGTTGCTTTGCAACGAGCTTTGCTCTAGTTATTATTGTTTTTTTCTTACCGATTTTGTGCACGCGATTTTTCAAAAACGGCTCGAAGATTTCCATGAAACTTTTAGGACTTATGAGGCATTACTTGAACTTGTTTCATTTTTTTCAATTTTGATGACGTCACTTCCGGTTCGGAGTTTTCTGCGACTAAGTGATTTTTAGAGGGATTTCTTTGTCCGCCATTTTTCTAAAAAAGCACTTAACACAGAAGTATGAAATTTTCAGTGATGCTAGAGCAATCTTTGGAGAGGTGTATTTGGTATATCATGACTACCTGAAGTACGAAGCGCTACGCTCGCTATGGCCCGAAAATAGTCCAATCGCCAATTTCAGAATTTTTAACACCTTTTTTACGATTACCTAGGACTATTTTGTTTAAACATATAGGATAAAAGAAGTGTAGAATTCAAAATTCTTTCAAACGATATCTTGAAAAAAAGGGCTGGCCCCTAAAGTAAGGGGCCAAGAGGAGCCAAAAGTTTTTCCTTTATATCTAAAAAACTATTGAGAATTTGTAATACGTCAAAGAAGCAAAGTTGTTCAAAATGTCAAGCTCAATGTATTGGAGTCATCATAATACGTCTGGCGACGTCACTTCCGGCCAAACCGGAAGTAATCGGAAAACACGTCGTCACTTCCGGTCAAACCGGAAGTAGTTAAAACTTGCTTTATTTTGCATTAATGAACACATATTTAGAAGATTTAAACCATTTTTGTCCGTTATTACTCTTTTTGTAAAAAAAAAATGTTATTTCCGGTCAAACAGGACGGAAGACCTACTCATTGCTTTGCAACGAGCTTTGCTCTAGTTATTATTATTTTTCTTCTTCCTGGGCACTCATTTGTCCGCGGTTGGTCTTGTAAACTGTTCATCCGATGTAGGTAAAACCTTTTTAGGGTAAGAAGACATGTTATGTAGATTTGCGGAATCAAGGTCATTTTGCGCGCACATGCTTCAAGAGCGCGCACGTGCCACACGTGAAATGACCAATATAATAGATGAAGCCGTAACTTTTCCATTTTTTGATAAAATATTTTAAAATTAATAATATAAGTATATATTAGTACTATAGACAACAGGATATGGTCAAATTATCATGAACTCACGCTCTGATTGGCTGAAACTAAAGTCTCAATATCTTTCTTGTTTTTTGACAAAATACTTTGAAATTTTAAATATAGTCATACATTAGAAGGTTCTACAACAAGCTTTACAAGAATTTTCAGGAAAGCACGTGCATGCACGTGCGCTGCAACCTGATTGGCTTAAACTTTAAATGCATATAAGTTTCTTAATTTTCAATAAATCAGGATAAAATTTAGAATATGAATAGGTATAATAGATACCTACATTATGCTACTATCAAAATTGAAAGCATGGACATGCAAGCACGTGCGCATGCGCAATGCGTAAAATGACTAAAATACTTGAAAAATAGTAACATTTTTATCTATTTTATTTCCTTTGATTCTCAGGAATTCTTTAGCCAACATGCGATGATTATCTTGCATGTGCGTGCGCGCGCATGCGAAACGTTAAATGATATATAGTTGATATCATTGTAATTTTTATATTTACTTAAATGGAATCCGTCGACACTGAGCAAATATAAAAAAAAGTTTTACAGGAATAAGGCACAAAAGGGATCTGGGGAGCGCTTGGGGAACATCTGTAACGGTCCTCGTTACAATTAGCACTAGTTATTATTAAGGTCTTCTGTCTTCAGCGGAAGACCTTCTTGTTATTCTTCGGTTTCTTTTTCACTTTTTTTCTTACCTATTATAAGGGTCTTCCGTCTTCAGCGGAAGACACTTCTATTATTCTTATGCTTCTTTTTCAATTTTCTTATTAGGGTCTGCCGTCTTCAGTGGAAGACCCTTCTATTATTCTTATGTTTCTTTTTCACTTTTCTTCTTGAGGTCTTACGACTTCAGCGGAAGACCTTATTGTTTTTCTTAGGTTTCTTTTCCACTATTTTTATTATTGTTTTTTTTTTCTTACCGATTTTGTGCGCGCGATTTCTCAAAAACGGCTCAATCGATTTTCATGAAACTTACAGGTCTGATAGAACATTAAAAAATCTAGATATATATTTTTTTATTTTGATGAAGTCACTTCCGGTTCGGAGTTTTCTGCGATTTAGTGATTTTTAGAGACTCACTTTGTCCGGCAGTTTTCTCAAAAAGCACTCAACACAGAAGCATGAAATTTTCAGAGATGCTTAGAGCAACCTTTGGAAAAATGCACTAAGTATATCACAACTACCGGAAGTACAAAAGGCCTATGCTCGCTATGGCCCGAAAATAGTCCTTTCATGAATTTCAAAATTTTTACCACCTCTTCTAAGATAACTTTTTACCTAGAAATATTTTTTTAAAACATGTAGAACAAAAAAGGTGTAGAATTCCAAGGTCTTTCAAATGACATCTCGAGAAAAGAACTGGCCCCTTACATTAAGGGCCTGGAGGGGCCGAAAGTTTTTCCTTTATAGCTCAAAAAGCGTTGACGAAAAAAGCATATTTCTGCCGTTCTTGACAGGTTTTTTGGTAACATATGTCTCTGGGAGCTTTAAAACTAATTTTCTGTCCGTCGTCGTCACTTCCAGTCAAACCGGAAGTAGAAAAAAATGGCTGATTTTTGCATTAATAAAAATGGATTTAGAGGATTCAAACCATTTTTGGCGTTATTTCTCATTTCTGCAAAAAATGAAAGCTACTTCCGGTCAAACATGACGGAAGACCTACTCGTTGCTTTGCAACGAGCTTTGCTCTAGTTATAATTATTATTATTCTTTTTTTCTGCACAAATTTTGTGCAGAAGATTTCTCAGAGATGGTTGGATGGATTTGCTTCAAATTTTCAGGGATGTTGCAGAATAATCTGAAATTATGCCGGCTGAAGGATTTTGTGAAAATCACTTCCGGTTTAGAGTTATCGCCCTTTTATCAAAATTCAGAGGACCTCCTTGTCCGTTCATAATCTCGAAAACGGCTTGAGCTAGAGCGCTGAAATTTTCAGTGATGATAGAGGACATGTCCCCATGTTGATACGAGTTTTGATAATTTCCGGAAGTACCTAGTACGGAAGCTCGGTAGTGGTCAAATTTTAGGATACGATTCATGAGTGATTATTTGAGACATTTTGCATCATATTTTTAAAAAAAAAAATTTTTTTTGTTTAAACATACTGAAAAACATTTGTTAAAAATGACAAGATCTTTCATATGATAGCAATAAAAAAGTGCTGAGTCATCACATTTAGGAAAAATAGGGGCCAAAAGTCTTCAATCAATAACTCTTTACCAATCATTAATTTGTTATACATTACTGAAGCAAAATTGTTTATCTCAACAAACTCTAACTATATATTACGATATTTATGTCGTATGGTTGATGATTAGGGGCCACAAGGGGCCAGAATGCTAAATCTTTGACGCTTTTCATCTCGAGAGTGAGAAAAATTTTGATGTTCAAAATCATGATCTGAACAATATGCAACCATTCATTTTTCGCTAAACGTCCCCATTAAGGAGTTGAAGGGTTGGCTCCTAAATATTTCTTTTGCAAATAACTCGAAAAGAAAAAGAATCTCTGAATAATTGTTGAACAAAAATTGTTTAAAATCCGAAGAGCTTTAAAATGAAATCAAGAAAAAGGGACTGGGCACTCAAATTAGGGGCCAAGAGGGGCCAAAAGTTTTCAATCGATAAGTCTTTATAAGTTAATATCTTATAATGCATTACTAAAGCAAAGATGTTTATCTCAACAATCTACAACTGTATATTATGATTTTTATGTCGTATGGTACATAATTAGGGGCCACAAGGGGCCAGAATACTAAATCTTTGAGGTTTTATATCTCAAAAGTGGCAAATATTTTGATAAATAATATTGAACAAAAGATGTTCAAAATCATGTTCTAAACAATATTCAACCTTTCATTTTTTGCTTAACGTCCCCATTAAGGAGTTGAATGGTTGGCCCCTATATATTTCTTTTGCGAATAACTCGAAAACGAAAAGGAATCTCTGAATAGTTGTTGCACAAAAAGTGTTCAAAATCCTGAGAGGTTTAAGGTGAAATCCAGAAAAAGGGACTGGGCACTCAAATTAGGGGCCAAAAGGGGTTTAAAGTCTTTTTTCGATAACTCTTTAACAGTCAGTAATTTTTTATACATTACTGAAGCAAAAATGTTTATTTCAACAATCTACAACCGTATATTATCACAAGATGAAATGCTCCCATTAAGCTTGACTTAATGGTAGCTTATAGGTGCTTAATGGTGGCTTAAAGGCCGCCTTTAAACAACCATTAAGCCACCATTAAGCACCTATAAGCCACCAGTAAGCTTCCATTAAGTAACCATTAAGCCACCATTAAGCCAAATTTCTAACTTAATGGTAGCTTAATGGTGGCTTAATGGTTACTTAATGGTGGCTTACAGGTTCTTAATGGTTACTTTTAGACCACCATTAAGTCACCATTAAGCCACCATTAAGGTAGACTTACAGGTGCTTAATGTCCAAACTCCATTAAGCTACCATTAAGCTACCATTAAGCCACCATTAAGCCACCATTAATTCACATTACACCGTCGATAATATTGTTTTTATGGGTGAAAAATTATTTTTGGAGTGATTTGTTATCAATATTATAAATGAAGAGTTCGCAGATATCTTGATATTGTAAAAAGAACGAAATTCAAAATTCCAAACAAAAAAAATCGCCGCTATGGGGGCGCGATCCCATGACCTTCTGTTTTCAAGGCGAACGCCATATCCATTAGGCTATCGCCGCTCTTATGTGTAGAGGAAAATATTCAATATTTAACTTTATTTTTTTCAAAATTTGTTTGGACTAGGAAAAGTATTTAGTAGTATTTTGTTGAACGTTTCCAAAAGTCTTGAATTAATTCATTAATCAATATAAAAACAATATTACTTGTGGATCTTTTTGAAAGTCTTATATCACAGTAATATATCTACATTGAGTTCGGCTTTTAGATTGATGTGATGTGATGGATTTCTTCGCTGTGTTAATCGAAAAATTTATACATGTAAGCATTAAATCATGATTGAAAATAAATTCATTATAGATAAAACGCAAAAATCTATCATCGGAAAAGAAAGACGAAAAACAGCTTTTCCTGTTTTTTTTTTAAATATATATACATGTTCTGCGGTTATAAACGGTTTCTGTGTCAACAATTTAGCGTCAATCCTCGCGTAATCTTGAGTTACCTGGTTAATTACGTTTACAAAAACTTTTTTTAGAATATCATATTCAGTTTCAATTCTTTCTGTATCATAATGGGTATCAAAATAATTGACTTTTTACGATGAATCATAATTTTTAATTTGTTAATTGCTTGCGTTAAAATTTAAAATTTTGTAAAAATAATTGATCATCAAAATCTAGTTCTAATTAAGTGTACGTTGTGTGTGTATAGTTCCCTGTTAGTTAACCGGCGACGGGGGACACCTAATTAAGGTCTATTGTCTGACCAGTCGGTGTACTGTACACTGATAATCTGTTAATCTTACCCCGTTTCTCAATGTGTATAAATCTCGTCGGATGTCATGTTTAGTCTGATCGGCTGTTCTTCTGACAATCGATTTTGAAGTAACAATCATCGAAGACCGACTTGATTTTGACAGATACTTATAATTACCGCTGCATTTAAAAAAAAAGAAATAAAAAACCAACTAGATTTTGACAGATACTTAGCATGCTTACCGCTGTATCTAAAAAAAAAAAATAAAAAAAAATAACGAATTAATTAAAATTATTCATGATGTAAAAGCAGGGACCTATATAGGTCCCAGGTAAAAGTCAATCTTTGAAAACTTAACATTTGTATACCAGTACACCCCCCCCCCAAAAAAAACAAAAAAAAAACAGCGAGATTATCTGACTTAAAGTTATATTCCCTTGAATTCTGAAGTGGAATGTTTCTTTTAACACATGAAATATATACAACATTTTTACAAAAAAAGTAATGTATTTTGTGTTCATGGATAAAGATAATTTAAGAACAAATTGATTTTGGGTATTGAAAATTTTAGATATCGCACAAGGACTTGCTCCCGGTGTGTAATAATTATTTATTTTCAAAAATCATATATACACTAAAAATAAAAACACCGCATGTAATAATGATTTATTATTTTTGTTTTAAATAATATATGGCACTGATAAAGGATGTTTTATTTTATTATCACTGTAGATGATTTAAAAAAAAAAATAATTATTAGACACTGGGAGCAAGCCCCTAAGGCTGTTAGCTAACGTTGTTTTCAGTGTTTTCAAGTTTATGCATGTTGTCAAAAAACTCGTAGAAATTACGATCGAGAAAAAATTATGAGTCAGAATAAATTTTGCGTTAATGATTTTAAAACAACTAAAAGTTAGTTCAAAGATTCTATATAAGATGCTTAAAAGTTAAATGAGATTTGACCATTAAGTCACCATTAAGCTCAGCTTAATGGTGGCTTAATGGTAGCTTAATGAAGTTTGGACATTAAGCACCTGTAAGTTGCAGCTTAATGGTGACTTAATGGTGGCTTAAAGGAATTAACTTCTTTAAGCCACCATTAAGTCACCATTAAGCTACCATTAAGCGATTGCTTAAAGGTAGTCTTTCGTCTTGTGTATGATTTTCAAGTCCTACATTACGTAATAAGGGGCCACAAGGGACCAGAAGGCTAAATCTTTGACGCTTTATATCTCAAAAGAGAGAAATAATTTTATAAGTAATATTGAACAAAAGATGTTCAAGATCATGTTCTGAACAATATGCAACCTTTCATTTTTCGCTAAACGTCCCCATTAGGGAGTGGAAGGGCTGGTCCCTTAATATTTCTTGAGCGAATAGCTCGTAAACGAAAAAGAATCTCTGATTAGTTGTTGAACAAAAAGTGTTCATAATTCTGAGAGCTTTAAAATGATATGAAGAAAAAAGGGCTGATCCCTAATTTTAGGGGCCGTGAGGGGCCAAAAGTCGATTTTACAAGTCTTTATTGTTCAATGTCTTTTTACAGATTATGGAAAATCATTATTTTAGAATGAAAATCTTAATCAAAATCTGATCTCATCTCATCAAGAATCAAACGGAAGACCCACTCGTTGCTCGCAACGAGATCGTATCTAGTCATTATTCTTTTTTTCTGCACAATTTTTGTGCAGAAGATTTCTCAGAGAAGGTTGGATGGATTTGCTTCAAATTTTCAGGGTTGTTGCTGGATAATCGGAAGTTTATACCATTTGAAGGATTTTTTAAAAATCACTTCCGGTCTAGAGATATCGCTCTTTTATTAAAATTCAAAAGACCTTCTTGTCCGTCCATTATCTCTGAAACGGCTTGAGCTAGAGCGCTGAAATTCTCAGTGATGATAGAAGACATGTTTCCATGTTACTGGGAGTTTGGATAGTTTCCGGAAGTAACTAGTATGGAAGCTCGGTAGGGGTAAAAATTTAAGATTCGTTTTATGAATGTTTATTGAGACATTTTGCATCATATCTTTTGAAATATAATTATTTTGTTAAAACATACTGAACAATATTTGTGCAAAATCACAACATCTTTAATATGATACCATGCAAAAAGTGCTGAGTCATCACGTTGAGGACCAAAAGGGGCCAAAAGTTTTCGATCGATAACTCTTTAGTAGTCATTATTTTGTCCTACATTACTGAAGCAAAATGTTGATTTGAATAATCTACAATTATATATCATGATTTTCATGTCGTTTAGTACATAATTAGGGGCCACAAGGGGCCAAAATGCTAAATCTTTGACGCTTTATATATCACAAGCTAGAAATATTTTGATAAGTAATATTGAACTAAAGATGTTCAAAATAATGTATATAAAGGGCCAAGAGGGGCCAAAATTCGAATTTATGACCATTTAACGTTCAATATTTTTATTAAAACATAACGGCTGCAAGTCGTTTTTCTTAACAATATTATCATTGTAAAAAATCTCAATCAAAATCTTATCTCATCTCATCAAGAATTGGGCGGAGGACCCACTCGTTGTTCACAACGAGATCTCATCTAGTTATTCTTTTTTTCTTACCGATTTTGTGCACGCGATTTCTCGAAAACGGCTCAATGGATTTTCATGAAACTTCCAGGACTTATGTAACATTACTTGAACTTGATTCATTTTTTTTTCGCTTTGATGACGTCACTTCCGGTCCGGAAATATTGGCGATTTTATGATTTTTGAAAGGTCAGGTTGTCCGCGAATGTTCTAAAAAATGGCTATAGATAGAAGCATGAACATTTCAGGTATGATAGTCTTTAGTCTTTAGATGTGCAAAATGTATTTCATTTTTATCGAAAGTGCCGCACGTCGGCGCTCGCTATGGCCGAAAATTGTCCTATCTCGAATTAAAATTTTTTTAACACCTTTTCTACGATATCTTATTACCTGGAAATATTTTGTTAAAACATATAGAACAAAAGACGTGTAGAATTTGAAGACCTTTGAAATGATATCTTAAAAAAGGGCTGGCCCCTAAACTTAAGGGCCTAGAGGGGCCGAAATTGTTTTCTTTATATCTCAAAACGTATTGAGAATTTGTAATACGTCAAAGAAGCAAAGTTGTTCAAAATATTAAGTTACATCTTTTGGTGTCGTCAAAATACGTCCGACTTCGTCACTTCCGGTCAAACCAGAAGTAGACAGAAAACGCGTATTTTGCCGTTCTTCACAGGTTTTCGGGTAACATTATTATGTCTGTGGGAGCTAACAAAAAATAATTTTCCGTCCGTCGTCGTCACTTCTGGTCAACCGGAAGTAGCAAAATCGGCTTATTTTTGCATTAATTAACATAGCTTTAGATGATTCAAACTATTTTTGGGCGTTATTTCTTATTTTTGTTAAAAATGAAACCTACTTCCGGTCAAACAGGACGGAAGACCTACTCTTTGTTTTGAAACGAGCTTTGCTCTAGTTATTATTCTTTTTTTGACCAAAATTTTGTGCAGGCGATTTCTCGAGAACTATTCAGCCGTTTTCAATGAATTTTCAGTAGTTATACGTCATTATTTAAATTTTATATATAATTCCGCTTTTTGGAAAATTCGCTTCCAGGGCCAAGTTACGGACGATTTCCTGATTTTAAAATGCAATTTTGTCGCCCCTTTTGATCGAAAATGACTAAAGATATGAACTGGAGACTTATTGGAGACGATAGTTCGTGACTTTCTGGTTTGCAGAATCACCTTTTCGTGCGTCGTCAATACTTCCGGTCGTTACGAGTAGCACATTTAAAAAATCGTATTGTTTAATTTTTTTTGTTTTTAATATCTTTCATTTATTTTTGGTATGTTAATAGAAACCATTCTTATAATGCTCACTATATAATTTGTTTGAATATTGACAAATCGAAACGATAGATATTAGCATTTAAAAATCTGAAGCGAGTCCAAAATGGCGGCTGTCCCTGTCAACTCCGACATTTCGCAATAGGGGTTTACGGAGTCAGCCGAGCGTTTGCTTGAACGAAAGTAACACAAGGAAAAATGAAATGTAAAGGAATACCTGGATTGTCACGTCGCAGTTACGGTGCAATTCTGTGTCAAACTATATGTTCTTCTTAAAGGTCATCTATAATTGGATTTGGCTGGTTCTTAAAGTAGAAAAAGAAAAGACTAAATGTGCAAATGAAATTCGATACCTAATACCTTCTGATTTGCAACACGTGAAAACAGATCTTAAATCATTGTTATTAGTAATAGTTTTTCTAGAAACAATATCAATGAATATAGTAAATATAGAAATTATATGAACGTTCTTTTTTTCTTTCCAATGAAGCTATCACACCTATTTAATGGAAACATTCTAAAGAAAAGCCGCGAAGATTTACTCGTGGCGTTATACGCAAAATTATGAATAGTGATTCGCCTTTCATTATTCTAAGACAGATGTACTGTTGCAGAAATATACTCAAATACATTCAGAGCTGTGGTCCCAAAAACGTAATAGTAAGGGCATTGGATTTTCACGCTGGCGATTCGGGTTTAATCCCCTTTGTTTCCAGAGAAAGGTTCATAACTTTTTTCAGCTCGATTTTCCGGGTTTTTTTTTCAGACGGAAGACCTCTCGTTGCTCACAACGAGTGTCTTTTCTAGTTAAGGTCTTCTGTCTTCTTGTTTCTTAATAGGGTCTTCCGTCTTCAGCGGAAGACCCTTCTATTATTCTTATGTTTCTTTTTCAATTTTCTTATTATTAGGGTCTTCCGTCTTCAGCGGAAGACCCTTCTATTATTCTTATGTTTCTTTTTCACTTTTCTTATTAAGGTCTTCCGTCTCCAACGGAAGACCTTCTTGTTATTCTTCGGTTTCTTTTTCCCTATTATTATTATTATTCTTCCAACCGATTTTGTGCAAGCGATTTCTCAGAGATAGCTCGTCCGATTTCTACCAAACTTTCAGATCTGAAAGATATTCAATTGATCTTGATAGGTTTTTTTCCTTTTTGATTATCTCACTTCCGGTCGTGAGATATGGACGATTTTCTGATTTTCAGAGGGTCGGCTTGTCCGGGAAACTCCTCCGAAACGACTTAAGATATGGACTTGAGATTTTCAGGGAAAATAGAGGAAGGTTTGGTGAGTTGTAATTGGGTCTCCAAATCTTTCTAGCGCAAAAGGCACCGAAGTTCGGTAGGGCCGAAAAAATGTCTCAGAAATATCTCACAAAATTTGACGCATTTTGTCTCATATCTTCACTCCTGTTCATAATTTGTTAAAACATATTGAAGACAAAATATTCAATATCGCAAGACCTTTCATTTGATATAAAAAAAATAGGGCTGACCCTTCAAATTAGGGGCTAAGAGGGGCCAAAAGTCTTTTATCTATAACTCTCTAATGATCAATTCTTTGTTATACATTATTGATCAAAAGTATTCATCTTAACAATTAGATTATTACTATCTAAGTTGTTTGAAAATTGGCTTATCTGAATTCTAGATATTAATATTTGAAAATCTGAAGCGGGCCCCAGATGGCGGCTGTCTTTGTCAATTCCGCCATTTCGCAATTGGGGTTTATGGAGGCAGCTGAGCGTTTGATTAAACCATTCTGACATACGAATGCATGAAATGTAAAAAAAACTACTTGGACTTTCACATAGTAGTACGTTGCAATTCAGTGTCAATCTTAACACTTAATTTCCGTTTCACTACTTTAGTGTAACTGGGCTAGATACGATATATGTAATGTGTACAAAGACTTTTTAAACGTCGTAATAAAATAAAGGCGATAAGAACGTTTTATTTATTTTATTTCATTGAAGCTATCACACCTATTTAATAGATCAGTTCAAAGAAAATGCGCGAATATTTACTCGTGGCGTTTAGCGCAAATTATTAATAGTGACCCGCCTTTTATGATTCTTAGTCAGGTGTACTGTTGCAAAAGTATACACACAAGTATATTCAGAGCAGTACTCCCAAAAGCTGAATGTCTTGCGCGTTGGGGATAAAACAGAAAAAGGCGACATGGGTTCAATCCTCTTTGCGACCAAAATATTGAATCACTTTTCAGCTCGATTTTACGAGATTTTTTTTCCTGAATCGGACGGAAGACCTCTCGTTGCTCGCAACGAGATCGTTTCTAGTTATTATTATTATTCTTTTTTTCTGCACAAATTTTGTGCAGAGGATTTCTCAGAGATGGTTGGATGGATTTTCTTCAAATTTTCAGGGATGATGCTAGATGATCTGAAGTTTATACCGGCTGAAGGAGTTTTTGAAAATCACTTCCGGTCTAGAGTTATCGCCCTTTTTTTAAAATTCAGAGGACCTTCTTGTCCGTCCATTATCTCGAAAACAACTTGAGCTAGAGCTCTGAAATTTTCAGTGATGATAGAAGACGTGTTTCCATGTTACTGGGAGTTTGGATAGTTTCCGGAAGTTCATAGTATGGAAGCTCGGTAGGGGTCAAAATTTAGGATACATTTGATGAATGATTTTTTGAGACATTTTGCATCATATCTTTTGAAATATAATAAATTTGTTAAAACATACTGAACAATATTTGTGCAAAATCACAAGATCTTTCAGATGATAGTTTGAAAAAAGTGCTGAGTCATCACATAAAGGGCCAAGAGGGGCCAAAACTCTTAATTCGATAACTCTTTTACAGTCAATATTTTGTTATACATTACTGAAGCAAAAATGTTTATCTGAACAATCTACAACTGTATATTATAATTTTAATGTCGTAAATTACATCATTAGGGGCCACAAGGGGCCAGAATGCTAAATCTTTGATGCTTTATAGCTCGAAAGTGAGAAATATTTTGACAAGTAATATTGAACAAAATCATGTTCTAGAGAATATGCAACCTTTCATTTTTCGCTAAACGTCCCCATTAGGGAGTTGAAGGGTTGGCCCCTTAATATTTCTTTTGCAAATAACTCGAAAATGAAAAAGAATCTATGAAAAGTTGTTGAACAAAAAGTCTTCAAAATCATAAGAGCTTTAAGACGAAATCAAGAAAAAGGGGCTGGGCACTCAAATTAAGGGCCAAGAGGGGCCAAAAGTCTTTAATCAATAACTCTTTATCAGTTAATATTTTGTGATGCATTACTGAAGCAAAGATGTTTATCTCAACCGTTTACAACTTTATATTATGATTTTTATGTTGTATGGTACATGATTAGGGGTCACAAGGGGCCAGAATGCTAAATCTTCGACGCTTTATGTCTCGAAAGAGAGAAATATTTTGATAAGTTATATTGAACAAAAGATGTTCAAAATTATGTTCTGAATAATATGCAATTTTTCATTTTTCGCTAAACGTCCCCATTAGGGAGTTGAAGGGTTGGCCCCTAAATATTTCTTTTGCAAATTACTCGAAAATGAAAAAGAATCTATGAATAGTTGTTGAACAAAAAGACTTCAAAATCATAAGAGCTTTAAGACGAAATCAAGAAAAAGGGACTGGGCACTCAAAATAAGGGCCAAGAGGGGCCAAAAGTCTTTAATCAATAACTCTTTATCAGTAAATATTTTGTGATACATTACTGAAGCAAAGATGTTTATCTCAACCGTTTACAACTTTATATTATGATTTTTATGTTGTATGGTACATGATTAGGGGCCACAAGGGGCCAGAATGCTAAATCTTCGACGCTTTATATCTCGAAAGAGAGAAATATTTTGATAAGTTATATTGAACAAAAGATGTTCAAAATCATGTTCTGAACAATATGCAAGTTTTCATTTTTCGCTAAACGTCCCCATTAGGGAGTTGACGAGTTGGCCTCTAAACATTTCTTTTGCAAATAACTCGAAAATGAAAAAGAATCTATGAATAGTCATTGAACAAAAAGTCTTCAAAATCATAAGAGCTTTAAGACGAAATCAAGAAAAAGGGGCTGGGCACTCAAATTAAGGGCCAATAGGGGCCAAAAGTCTTTAATCAATAACTCTTTATCAGTTAATATTTTGTGATACATTACTGAAGCAAAGATGTTTATCTCAACCGTTTACAACTTTATATTATGATTTTTATGTTGTATGGTACATGATTAGGGGCCACAAGGGGCCAGAATGCTAAATCTTCGACGCTTTATATCTCGAAAGAGAGAAATATTTTGATAAGTTATATTGAACAAAAGATGTTCAAAATCATGTTCTGAACAATATGCAACTTTTTATTTTTCGCTAAACGTCCCCATTAGGGAGTTGACGAGTTGGCCCCTTAATATTTCTTTTGCAAATAACTCGAAAATGAAAAAGAATCTATGAATAGTCATTGAACAAAAAGTCTTCAAAATCATAAGAGCTTTAAGACGAAATCAAGAAAAAGGGGCTGGGCACTCAAATTAAGGGCCAAGAGGGGCCAAAAGTCTTTAATCAATAACTCCTTATCAGTAAATATTTTGTGATACATTACTGAAGCAAAGATGTTTATCTCAACCGTTTACAACTTTATATTATGATTTTTATGCTGTATGGTACATGATTAGGGGCCACAAGGGGTCAGAATGCTTAATCTTCGACGCTTTATATCTCGAAGGAGAGAAATATTTTGATAAGTAGTATTGAACAAAAGATGTTTAAAATAATGTTCTGAACAATTTTTAACCTTTCATTTTGCGCTTAATGTCCCCATTAGGGAGTTGAAGGGTTGGCCCCTAAATATTTCTTATGCATATAAATCGAAAACGAACAAGAATGTCTGAATTGTTATTGAACAAGAAGTGTTCAAAATCCTTAGAACTTTAAGGTAAGATCAAGGAAAAGGGGCTGAGCTTTCAGATTAGGGGCCGAGAGGGGCCCAAAGTCTTCAATCGATAACTCTTTTTCAGTTAATATTTTGTAATACATTAATGAAGCAAAGATGTTTATCTCAACCATTTACAACTATATATTATGATTTTAATGTCGTATGGTACATAATTAGGGGCCACAAGGGGCCAGAATACTAAACCTTTGGCGTTTTATATCTCGAAAGTTGTAAATATTTTGATTAGTAATATTGAACAAAAGATGTTAAAAATCATGTTCTGAACAATATGCAACCTTTTTTTCGCTAAACGTCCCCATTAGGGAGTTAAAGGGATTGCCCCTAAATATTTCTTTTGCCAATAACTCGAAAACGAAAAACTATCTCTTAATACTTGATGAATAAATAGGGTTTAAAAGCTTGAGATCTTTCAGATGAAGAAAAAAGGGCTGGTCACTCATATAAAGGGCCAAGAGGGGCCATGATTCGAATTTATGACTATCAAACGTTCAATATTTAAAAAAAAAACGGCAGCAAAATCGTTTTTCTTAAAAATATAGTCATTGTAAAAAATCTCAATCAAAATCTTATCTTATCTCATAAAGAATGGGACAGAAGACCAACTCGTTGTTCACAACGAGATCTCATCTAGTTATTATTCTTTTTCTCTGCACAAATTTTGTGCAGAAGATTTCTCAGAGATGGCTCAATGGATTTGCTTCAAATTTTCATGGTTGTTGCAAGATTATCCGAAGTTTATACTATTTGAAGGAAATTTTGAAAATCACTTCCGGTCTAGAGTTATCGCCCTTTTATTAAAATTCAGCGGACCTTCTTGTCCGTCATTGATCTCAGAAACGACTTGAGCTAGAGCGCTAAAATTTTCAGTGTTGATAGAGGACATGTCCCCATGTTACTGGGAGTTTGGATAGTTTCCGGAAGTACCTAGTATGTAAGCTCGGTAGGGGTCAAATTTAGGACACGTTTTATGAGTGATTTTTTAAGACATTTTGCATCATATCTTTTAAAATATAATTATTTTGTTAAAACATACTGAACAACATTTGTGCAGAATAACAATATCTTTAATGTGATGCCATAAAAAAGTGCTGACTCATCACATTAAGGGCCAAAAGGGGCTAAAAGTCTTTTTCCGATAACTCTTTTACAGTCAATATTTTGTTATACATTACTGAAGCAAAAATGTTTACACCAACAATCTACAACTGTATATTATAATTTTAATGTCGTATATTTCATAATAAGGGGCTACAAAGGGCCAGAATGCTGAATTATGATTTCAATGACATATATAACAATTTTAGGGGCTACAAGGGGCCAGAATGCTAAATCTTTGACGCTTTATATCTCGAAAGTGAGAAATATTTTGACAAGTAATATTGAACAAAAGATGTTCAAAATCATGTTCTGAACAATATGTAACCTTTCATTTTTCGCTAAACGTCCCCATTAGGGAGTTGTTGGGTTGGCCCCAAATATTTCATTTGCAAATAACTCGAAAACAAAAAAGAATCTCTAAATAGTTGTTGAACAAAAAGTATTCAAAATCCTAAGAGCTTCAAGATGAAATCCAGAAAATGGGGCTGGGCACTCAAACTAGGGGCCAAAAGGGCCTAAAATTCTTTTTTCGATAACTCTTTTACAGTCTATATTTTGTTATACATTACTGAAGAAAACATGTTTATATCAACAATCAACAACTGTATATTATGATTTAAATGTCGTATATTATATAATAAGGGGCTACATGGGGCCAGAATGCTAAATCTTTGATGCTTTATAGCTCGAAAGTGAGAAATATTTTGACAAGTAGTATTGAACAAAAGATGTTCAAAATCATGTTCTGAACAATATGCAACCTTTCATTTTTTGCTAAACGTCCCCATTAGGGAGTTGAAGGGTTGGCCCCTAAATATTTCTTTTGCGAATAACTCGAAAACAAAAAAGAATCTCTGAATAGTTGCTGAACAAAAAGTGTTCAAAATCTTACGGGCTTCACGATGAAATCCAGGAAAAGGGGCTGGGCACTCAAATTAGGGGCCAAAAGGGGCTAAAAGTCCTTTTTCGATAACTCTTTTACAGTCAATAATTTGTTATACATTACTGAAGCAAAAATGTTTATCTGAATTATCTCAACAATCTACAACTGTATATTATGATTTTAATGTCATATATGACATTATTAGGGGTTACAAATGGCCAGAATGCTAAATCTTTTACGCTTTATATCTCGAAAGTGAGAAATATTTTGACAAGTAATATTGAACAAAAGATGTTTAAAATCATGTTCTAAACAATATGCAACCTTTCATTTTTCGCTAAACGTCTCCATTAGGGACCTGTAGGATTGGCACCTAAATATTTCTTTTGCAAATAACTCGAAAACAAAAAAGAATCTCAAAAAAGTTGTTGAACAAAAAGTGTTCAAAATCCTATGAGCTTCAAGATGAAATCCAGAAAAAGGGACTGGGCACTCAAACTAGGGGCCAAAAGGGGCTAAAATTCTTTTTTCGATAACTCTTTTACAGTCAATAATTTGTTATACATTACTGAAGCAAAAATGTTTATCTCAACAATCAACAACTGTATATTATGATTTAAATGTCGTATATTACATAATAGGGACTACAAGAGGCCAGAATGCTAAATCTTTGATGCTTTATATCTCGAAAGTGAGAAATATTTTGACAAGTAGTATTGAACAAAATATGTTCAAAATCATAATCTGAACAATATGCAACCTTTCATTTTTTGCTAAACGTCCCCATTAGGGAGTTAAAGGGTTGGCCCCTAAATATTTCTTTTGCAAATAACTCGAAAACAAAAAAGAATCTCTGAATAATTGTTGAAGAAAAAGTATTCAAAATCCTGAGAGCTTTAAAATGATATGAAGAAAAAAGGGCTGATCCCTAATGTTAGGGGCAGTTAGGGGCCAAAAGTCGATTTTAGAAGTCTTTATTGTTCATGTCTTTAACAGATTATGGAAAATCATTATTTAAGAATGCAATTCGCAATCAAAATCTGATCTCATCTCATCAAGAATCGAACGGAAGGCCCACTCGTTGCTCGCAACGAGATCGTATCTAGCTATTATTATTATTTTTCTGACCATCTATTTTTGTGCACGCAATTTTTCGAAGACTGCTGGATGGATTTTCATGACATTTGCAGGAACAATGTGTTGTTATCTGAAGTTATTTTATCCGAGAGATTTTTTGGAAAATATTTTATGGTGCCAAGTTACGGACAATTTTCTGATTTTAAAATGACATTTTGTCCGCGGTTAATCTCAAAAACGGTAAAAGATATCAATGTGAAACTTTCAGGGATTATAGATCGTGTTATTCACTTTCCAGGACGCAATCTTTTGTACGTCGTCTCTACTTCCTGTCGTTACGGCATGCGAATTTAAAAAGTCGAAATTTCTAACTCTTTTGTTTTTTAAGATTTTCAAATTATATTAGTATGGTTAATAGATACTCTTTTAATTATTCTAAATATATAATTTGTTTGTAAATTGATATGTCCAAACTCTAGATATTAAGACTTAAAAATCTGAAGCGGGTCAAAATGGCGGCTGTCTCTGTCAACGCCGACATTTCACAATAGGGGTTTACGGAGGCAGCCGAGCGTTCGTATGAACGAAAGTAACATAAGGATAAATGAAATGTTAAGGAATACCTGAATTGTCACGTCGTAGTTACGTTGCATTTCTGTGTCTTCTATAATTGTTTTGGCTGGTTCTCAAAGTAGAGAAAGAAAAGGGTAAATAGGCAAATGAAATACGACATCTGCTAAATCATATGTTTTGCATCACAGAAAAACAGATTTATAATCAAAGTTATAAGAAATAGTTTTTAAAAGAAACAATATCGATGTATATAATAAGTATAAAACATAAACACCGTTTTTTCCATGCACACTTGTGTCATATTAAACTAATAGAAGAGACAAAAATAAGAAAACAATTTTTAAAAAGATCGTTTAATGGAGTTTATATTAACATTCTTATTCAAGCTTTTGAACATAAATGGTATCTCATTCCTTGACCGTCGTAGAGCGAGACATGTTTTTCAGCGAACCATTTCAACCTTTCAATGAAAGTGTAAAAATCGGGATAGTTCACTTAGGTGATAAATGCCGGGAAATAAAACAAGAGGCCCATGAGCCTTATAGGTCACCTGAGCATCAAGCAACAACTTTTCAACCATTCATTTTTTAAAACCAGAGGCCATGGCATACACAATTTTGAAAGAGGCACCATTGCTTATTATAACTATACACTTAGCTTGCTTAGTTTGGTTACTTAATACCCGTAGGCATGCAAAGTAGAGAAAAAACACATTTCAACTAATCAGTAATATTCAGCAATAATCAGTAGTACCGGGCCCCTGACCCTGGGTTCACACATATTGCACAGTTTTGGAAAAAGCACCCTTGTTGATCATAAATGTTCGAGGGCATTAATTCATTTTCAGTATAAAATTAGAGCCCCCTCCCCCCTCTTCTCCATGTTACCACTGACCCACGAAACCCAGGGGTCAGTGATTAAATTCACAATTCAGAATGAAGGACCCTTGGTCTTATTTCATACCTATATTGACTTGGATTTGAAAAAATTCAAATCTCCAATTTGTAGTAATGAATTTATTCTATACCTTTGTGTGCTTTGTGCAATTTAAATATGTTACATACTTTATACTGTTATCCATGTATGTAATCCATGATATACTGCAAATTAACCCTTTCCTTTCTTATTCCTAAAATCCTCATATAATAAAACTGGACACATACAAATCAAATTGTATAAGATTTATTGAGGTTTAAATTCTAGCATTTCAGTATAATGAACTACAAGTAAACTATAAAGATGTTTATAATT
>PRKT01000781.1:31318-53859 GCA_003671525.1 Saccostrea glomerata
TTCTCACTGGCGGTATAATACACAAAATAATTCGGCTGATCTTCTTGATAAATTACATTTTCAAAGCTTTTTTGGTAGGAAAGATACTCCTTATCAACAAGTGTAAGGCTCAGTTAAGTACACCTGCCCAATTTTTTTTATGCAAGTCTGCAATTCAAGGAACTTGTAATTTTTTCTGCACTACTTTCTTCTCCTACCGATTCTAAAAATAATTAGTGGGATGTACCCATATAGTATATATTGGTTACATATTACTCTGCTTTTAATCAAATGTACAACAATCACTTAAATATCATCATGTCATATAAAATTTACAACATCTGCATTCAATAGTTGTGTGCAAAAGCAATGTTTTTAACATTTCATAGACTGTTATGATTTAAATTATTTTCTTTAGTTTTGAAAGGTAAAAGTACTTAATTGATAAAAACGTTTTGCAAATGCCTCAAATTTTACCATAAAACAATATTTGAAGCAATTTTCACTTTTGTTTATTATCATCTGAAAGAAGCAAGGTTTACCTCCCTTTACGGGCTGGCCATTGACTCCTTCTTTCCACACTACTTACCTTCAAAAAGTGTTGCTTCATGTAGGTGATTTCAGACACTTAGAACATTTAATAAAAAGATATTTTGAAATCTGAATGATAATTCTTTTTAAAGAACTAATTTGAGTCCATTATACTATAGTTAGGTTTGATGCACATTGGTCCCCTTAGCATATTTTATACAAATACATTTTACTATTATTGGACATCTGCACATGATATAAAAATTAAACCATTGAGATATTCTAGGAAACAAAAACGTTGTACAATATAAGAAATTCCTATACCATTAAATACTACATATATAGTTTGCGATTTAGTACCTGCAATTCAAAAAGAATTGTGCAATGGAACTCATATTTTTTATTTTTCAAAGAAATAGCTGCACTAATTCATTCATTCATTTTTAGAACAACTTCTTTAATCTTACTTACCGAAAATGAAAAGAAAGATTAAAAGTTGTTCATATAATGAGATACAAAGACCACTGCAGGTTTCAGGATCATATGAAACAGATGCAATATTAGACCCCGTTAAGTCCAAATTTAAGTCATTTATAAAATGAATACCACAGTGTATACTTTAAAAATTACTTCTAATATGAAGTAATAACAAATGTACTTAAGAATAAATAACATAAACTTTTTCCTTCAAAAATTCAATTATCTCTCACTTTAGATTACGTGATATAAATTTGTTTACTTAAGCAACAAATGTTTGGCCAAGCAATTAACAATTTGGCGAAAAAAAAAACAAACAGAAATGCAACTTTACTGATCAGTGAGTTTTAATTACATTTCCATTGAATAGAATATTGAAAATTTTTCATTGTAATTAACTCTTCTATGTGGGAGATAAAAAAATTGTTTGTTATATGTATCCTTAAAGAAACAATTCACTTAGGGTGAATGACTGTTACTAATATCACATTTATTACAATCAAGTTGAGAAACATTTCAGTATAAGCAATAAATAATAAATAAAACTTAATAAACTAAATAAATGGGTTTTTTTCTAAATAACAGATAACACTTAGATAACACTA
Source organism: Saccostrea glomerata (assembly GCA_003671525.1). Taxonomy (NCBI): domain Eukaryota; kingdom Metazoa; phylum Mollusca; class Bivalvia; order Ostreida; family Ostreidae; genus Saccostrea; species Saccostrea glomerata. The sequence goes on from PRKT01000781.1 coordinate 32,911, forward strand.
TTGTTTTAAATGTAACACAATGAACTAGTCTTTCCAAAAAAAAAGATATTACATTTTTATAAGTAAAAGAGCACAGGAGTATAAAAGTCTTTTCAGAAACAAAATGTTCATTTCAAAGTTTAAGATGTCCACTGGAGCTACTGCTTGTTTTCAGGGAGAAAACTATTCTAGATGTTTAGAGTGTCTTTGTAGATCATACTGATAGTCACTTGTGATATTGGGTTACTTTTATGAAGGTAGATAATACAATAATAATTGTACAGTTATTCATTATTGTATAATAGCTAATAAATACTTATGTATAGCACAATTAAAGAATGCTCTCTTAAATATCAACTACTAATATAGCAAGATTGAAATTTTAATTTACCCTCCAATTCGATAATTTAAATGCCCATGAGATGAAATGTTAATTGTTAAACTGTACATGTATTACTAAAATAGATACATGTAGTATACTAAATACACAAATATATATATAATTGTTAAGAGTAAAAGTGAACAAATTAAAAAAAAACTTACAATAAAGAAATAATATTTTATCAATTGTATATTTTATCCACACATGGCCACATTACAGAAAACAAGCTACAAAGAAACAATAATCATCATTCAATCAAATCTTGCGGACATACGTACCCATATATCATTAAAATAATATCATTCTTATACAAAATCAAAGGTCATAATACAACATTTATCTTATGGTATATTAATTTTATCATTACAGAACTGTTAACATGTGAATTTGCAATCTGTTAGGTTATAAAACTACCTCCTGTATCAAATATAGTGACAGTTTTACAATGCTGTTGTGGATTTGAAATTGTGGATTAACAATATAATTATACATAAATTTAAATTAAATAAAAAAAAGTAGACAGTACAGACTATCATTAATAAACTACATAATTTCATCTCATGGGCATTTTAATCTAATTCTTTTTTGTCCCAATAATGAAATTTAAAATACATTTATATATATATAAAACATAGCAAGAGTTATTGGGACAAAAAAGTAGTTGATGAGTGGCAACCCTTGATTTTGCCTAACCACTCTAGGCAGTATGTAAATATTTAGCTTCCATTGGAAACTAAATATTTACATATTGCCTGTTATTTGCTCGAGAGGGTTTTATAATATATACAATGTAATTAAAATGCATTTCTGTCATTAGAATAGTTTGCTTAATTAAGTCATATTTGCAGCACAATAAATCATATTATGGTCAGACCAATAAGCCTGAAGAACATCCGTTTGTAAATCAGTAAAGTTGGTAAATATTAGGTCTAACTGTGTCTTGTTCTTTGTGGTTGCCTTGTTTATGATTTGCACACAACCAAATTTTTCTTTCATAAAGTTTAGGAAATGTGCATATTGACCAGTAGTTAAATCCAAATTAAAATCTCCCATTATCACAGTCTTTTCATCTTTATCAACCAATGGGAGCAACCTGTTTTTCAAGGTATCGTAAAAGAGTTGAAGAGTACAAGAAGGCTGCTTGTATAAAACTACACACTGTATTGGAGTATTGGATAGCATAATCGAAATGATGGAAAATTCAACAGATTTGGAAGTAAAAGAGCTGTATGAAACACACTGTAATTGATTTCTCACATATATGACAATACCATGATGGGGTCTGCTCTGGGAAGAACTTGCATCATTCCTGAACATTGTAAAACCCTCTAAACAAAAGTCTTCATCAGAATCTAATTCACAAAGCCAAGATTCAGCTATACCAATAACATCTGCAACCAAAACACTTGGTTCCGATTTTATATCAAGGAAGTGTTTGTGTAGAGATCTGGCATTGTTGAACAAAAATTTTATGTCTTTACATACCGAGTATCCGAGTATAGTAGTGTATTTGAGAGTTGCAATCTATTTTCTCTTAACCTTTCCATCTTTCTATCAACAGTTTCATCTTTTGAAAGACTTTTTTCATTGAAATCCAGAATGAACAGACCATCAAGTGACCTTACTCTTGAAAGTGCAACATAATGTATATGAGGAATTTTTCGCTGCTTTGTCTGTGTTAAGCTGATTACTGCCTTTGTAAGAGTTGCTCCTTGTGCTTTGTGGATTGTTTTTCACGCAGATGGTTGCAGTGGAAACTGAACTCTCTCATATGTCTTCCTGTTATTAACAAATGTTCTTTTAGCTTCAAATACAGAAGTCCATGCAGTATTAACATTTGTGCTAAACAAATGCCTGTATTGATGTCTTCGTGAATTACCTATACTTGAGTCAGCAAAAAGTACTCATACTATGGCAGGTCTTAATTGCGATTCTTTATATTCAATGTATTTCACAACACAGGAAGCACATTTTGTCAATCCATCTGTAACATCAATATTCACTGATATGTCATATAACATATCTACAGCAATAACCAAATTAGTTCTCAATTGTCCAGTAGATGCTGGGTTTTCAGGCAAGTTTTGAACTAGTTTCAATTTCACTGATGCAGAAAGTTTTGTCTGTGATAACACATCTGTGTCTGCTCTTACAGTTCCTTTATTTGTTGAAAGGTTTTCTATTAGATTGTTATTAAAACAATCGACAAACTTGTTCTCAATAAACAGATGAGGTGCTTCCTTTGGATAGTCATGAGAGTCTTGCCTGATGAAACGTTGAGAAATGAGTTCTTTGTCTTCGTCTGTCATCTTGTTTTCACAGGGTCTATTTAACCTTTCTGCAAATCTGAGGTCATCCTTTTGTCTCATAATTTCACTGAATTCATGCATATAGAAATATTCTTGCCAGAAATTTTTTGCTAAACTCTGACCAGGATTAGAAAGGTCTTTGAAAATCCACTTGTCTCCAACAGGTGGTAACTGATATAAATCACCTACAGCTATGATACTAATACCACCAAAATCTTGTTTTCTCCCAGTAAGTTGTTGAAGTCTATCATTTATAAATGACAGCATATTATTTCCAACCATTGAAATTTCATCTATTATCACAACTGACAAATTCTGGTACTTTGTCCTAAATGAGTTCAGTTCATCTGCACTCATGTGCTGCTGAGTTTGATACATTTTTCTGTGAAATGCTGATGCAATAGTAGTCCCTTTGATGTTGTATGCAGCTTTGCCAGTGTGAGCGCAAAGTAATATTCTAATATCATCAGGGTTTTCACCTTCTTTTGAGTACAATATTCTGTGTAATGTTTGAAAAATGGCATCAATAACCACTGATTTTCCTGCTCCTGCTCCACCAGTTAGAAAAGCATATAACGGTTCATCTCTGATTTGAATCCAATTTGTTACATGATTGTAAAATTCCCTTTGCTTAGTATTGAGGGATTGCAAAAGTTTATAATACTGCTCATCAGGAATGCGGACGGCACTCATTTCTGTTTCAGTTACTTTTGAGGACAATCCAAGTTCTGGCCCAATATCAAAATCTCTGTGTTGAACTGTTTCAGGATCAAAATGAACAAATTCCTCAGATGGTTCAGAACCTATCTCTGCATCTTCTGCCTCAACATGTTCTGTATTTGGTGCTACTGTCTCCAAATCATCAAGATCTTCTTCAGCTTGAAGTCGAGCTTGTTCTAATTCATCCACATAATGTTCATACTGCCTTTGCTTCATTTGTATTATACTTGCTTTTTGTCTGTAGTGCTGTTCATAAGTTTGATGACTATCAAGTAGGTCAGCATTCTCATTTCTCCAAGGCAGAAAGAGAAGAATTCTTTCTCTGTAATACTGTTCAGAATTTGTTTTTTGGCTGTAGCCTACATATCTAATAACTCGTTTGTTTTTTCGTCTTCTGATCTTAATCCCATTTTTCAAATGAACTAACACATCCTGATCAGTAAAACTCTCTTGAGAATTATCCTCTGGGTTGTCATCATTCACTTCCTCTTGTATATCTTTTCTGATTTCTTTTGGGAAAGTCACTTCCAATTCAGAAACAACATCAGCTAAACACCAATTTTCTAGCTGTTTTGGTCTTCTTGCATATCTTTGTATCATACTATCTGCCTTAATGTCAGTTGAGTCTTTTGGTAACTCGTTCAATTCATCTTGATGTTTGAGTAAGAAAACTCGGTCTTCAGGTGGTGATGTATTGATAAAAATAACCTCTCTACTAGCTTGTGTAAGTGGCATCTGAAGGATTAAATAACTTGCCTCTTGTGCACTGACCTCAACAAAGTTCAAGAACTTGTTTCCAATATGTCGAACTTGGCGCTTAAGATCCATATTTCCCTCTGCAGCTTCTTGAGATGCCTTATCAAGCATTGCACTGATTCCTCTCTGAGATTTGCTGATATAAGCAACAATGTATGTGGCACATGCATAAGGATCAAGTACAAACTGAATATCTAGGTTAGCATTCCAGGCCTTCAACACTGATGAGTTATAGTAATTCACTCTCATCTCAGATGGACTTCTCTTCAGAAACACTTTGGGACCTTTCAAGGAAGCTCGAATACATTTAATATACTCATCCTCACACATTTCTACAACAGTCTCTAAGAAGGACTCATAGTCTAAATTACAACCATCTTTGTAATCATTCATTTTCTTTTGAATATCAGAATATATCTTTCTATACTGTTCAACATCAACATCCAAAGGTTCAAGAAGCATGGTTTTGGGCAAAGGTGGCAAAGGAAATCCAAATCTGCATACAGACCTACCACCTTTTTTGCAAGTTTTTGAGTGCTTATGTACTTGAAGATCCACAAGCTGTTTCATTTGAGAATTATTTTCCTGCAAACCACATGTGACATACTTATCTACATAAGCTTCTATTTCCTCATTGCTATTTTCTTTGTGCTTTGGAGCATCACTTGTCCATACCAGCATATGAATATGTGGCGAACCTCGGTTTTGGAATTCTACCCTTCGAAACACATCAGTGACAACACCTAGAGGATTGTGAGGACTCTTAAGAACAGTATTGATGAAAAGTTGAACTCTGTTGTCAAAGAATCTAGCACATGTCACTGGATCTTGTTTAACAAGTTTTGATTTTTCACTCCAATTCAAATCCTCTAATTCTTCTTGTGACAGGGTTTTTCCATCTAGTGTTGTCAATGTTTTAAGCAGATCTTGCCATCTGGTATCAGCTGATGAGAGAGAAATAAACCAGGTTGGAAGACCCAACTGTCTTATCATGGCAAATACATCCTTCTTTTTAGACGAAAGATATGCAGGAGAATTTCTAAGGGTTCGGAATATATAATACTCTTCATTTAATCTCACAATTTTTTCTGAAGAGGCTGGATTTAAAACTTGTTCTGCAGTGATTTTCTTACCATCTGATTTACATCTTCTCAATGCCAAGTTAACTTTGTCACTAATTTGCTTAATTTGAATTTTCTTCAATTTAAAAAAGATGTTAGGTACAGATTGTGCTGCTCGTCTATCAACACTGCGCAACTCCCATTTTGCGATATCACTGTAGTGTACTTGAACTTCTCTTTCCTCACTTTCAACTCTGCGTTGACCACAAAATATTGTTGGAAAACAGAGCTATTCTGCATCTTTGTCTGTAAATAAACTTATTGGTTTTTTGTTTTCCCCAGGGGCAAACACATAGAGTTTATTTGTATCAATATCTGCTTCATCAGCAAGTGTATCAGAATTGCCTTGAATACAATCGTCTAAAGAAACTTCACAAAAACCATCATTATTTCCTTCAGATACGCGATCATCACTATCATTTGAACTACCTATCAGTTCTTGCACTGTTTCCGCATTACTTTTTTTCTATTTCATCCTTCCAAGAATGGTCTATGACTACACCAGAATTTTTATACAATTTACTATTTTTCATAAGCCACTGTAAAGCATTTAAAACCACATTCGGACGAACATTTTCTGTGAAGCAGGCCGATTTGTGAGATAATCTTTTCTTTAATTTTACAGCTATAGTCACATGCTCATCTATTTGTCTGGGAAGGGCATTTACTGTAGGCTGAATATCAACCGGTACATTAACAACATTTCCTTTGACTGACATCTGACCTCCTCTTGGTAATTCTCGAATTTGCATAAATGGTATGCGTTGAGATATCAACCTCTCTTCCAGTGGGTGTAAATTCAAAACATCTGGTTTATCATGCCATTTCATTCCATTTTTAACTGAAAGTTTTGGAATTTTCTCATCCTTCAAAGCTGAATAGCAGGTTAAACAAAGCCATTCTACGCCATCCACAGACTTTAATCCAGTACAAATACTTTTACTGCTATTACTAAGATTACTTGTATTGAGCTTGACCACACTTTTCAAAAACCAAGTCTGATGACAACATGTACACACATAAACTGGACCAATTTTCACTTGTTCGTGAAATATCTGTGCACAATCTTCCAAAGAATTGCCATGAAATCTTTTCTTCTTTAATTCGTTTTCATGGTCTGTGAATTCTAAATCAAGCCTCCTTTTAGCTTAAGAAACTCTATCACTCTTTTTTTCCTTTTCAATGTATTTTTTTTCTACTTTGCTGTTTACATAGCCTTTCCTTATCAAGGTGCTCTACATTGTCTCTTTTCTTTCTCTTTGCTTCTCTTTCTTTTAAACAAAACTTTGTATTTAGTCTTGCCTTTTTCTTACATTTTAAGGTACTTTCTCTGTCCTTGACCTTTGCCTCGGGATTTTTTCTGACCCTTCTTTTACAATCAAGCTCTTTTTCTTTGAACTCTCTGTTTTGCCTTGCTTTGTTTTTACTTTTCAAAGTACTGTCTCTATCCTTCTGCTTTGTCTCAGGATTTTCTCTGACCCTTCTTTTACAATCAAGCTCTTTTTCTTTAAACTCTCTGTTTTGCCTTGCTTTGTTTTTACTTTTCAAAGTACTGTCTCTATCCTTCTGCTTTGTCTCAGGATTTTCTCTCTCCCTTTGTTTGGAAGCAAGTTCTCTCTCTTTAAATTCTTTAGTTTGCCTTGCCTTGGTCATACTTCTTAAAGTACTTTCTTTGTCCCTCTGTTTTATCTGCGAGTTTTCCCTCCTTTTCCTCATATAATTTCTCATATAATCATTTCGACTTCCTTGTGATGATTCAGAAAAGTTACATTTTCTAGACATGTTCTCTTGGAAGTCGAAGTATTTGTCAATTAAGGAAAGCCTCTCAGTTTCTGAATTGGACACACTTGTTTTTTGTGTTACAAACACTGGTTGAATCTCAAACTGGCTTATCATGGAAATATTACAACTTTGATAAAATGCAAACATGTAATTCACAAGTTGATCAATATCACTGAAAGTGATTTTAATAGCTCTACCATCTGCACATGAAAGGCCGTCCTCTCCATGAGAATGTGAATCAAAGAATACAGGACAGTTCTTGTCATCCACATATATTGCAGAGCAAATTCCTCCAACTATAATTAATCCTTGATTATACCTTGTAAAGAGCAGCTCTATACCTTCCTTCAAATTATTACTTTGACATGACTGATCCCAATCTATATGTGTCACAGTTCCATAAATCTGTTCAAAATAGCTTATTTCATACTGGTTGTCATGCACATAGACAGACTTGGGAAGTTCTTGAAATTGAAGCATTTTGGAAACAAATTAAACAATTGATTGTAATTCTGCTATTCTAACTCTAAATAACTCATCCCCAGAAAAGAGCACCTTATCAAGTTCTGATGAAGTGGATGCATTTTGCAAAATTATGGACATCAAAGCATTGCATGTGCACTGAACTCCTCTAGAAAAAGATGGAAATAAATTATTTGCTTGATTAATTGTTCCAAATACTCTAGTGCCCAAAGGCAAACTGGCAATGTTACTGGTGCCTGAAGGCAAATTGTCAATGTTACTGGCGCCCGAAGGCATATTTGCACTGTTTCTGGTGCCCGAAAGCGAATTTGCACTATTTCTGGTGCCCGAAGGCGAATTTGCAGTGTTTCTGGCGCCCGAAGGCAAATCAAGTATTCTTTTTAAGGAGGCAGTATCCCCCCAGTCTTTAGCACTATTTTTTAGCTTCCACGAGTCTAAAAGGTCCGTCATCTGTTGCGTCAATTGTTGGGTCTTTTGTACTATTTTTTACGTGGCTAGTATCCAAGAGTCTATTGTCATTGCTGGCACGATTCTGGTTTCCCATCTTCGTCACAGCCATGCGCCAGTTCCTTTTACGTGGCATCATCAGATTTCTACAAAACAAATACAAATTTTATGTACAGTGGACCTTCAAATATCCAGATGCTTCAGTATCCGGACGATTTTTCATCAGAACGAAATTTTTAAATACTATTTTGTCTTGTTTAACTAGTGATTAAAATATATCCGGATGTTTCACATATCCGGACAAATGGACTGGGAACCAAAGCATCCGGATAAGTGATGGTCCAATGTATTCCTTAAACTAACATTTACTTATTTTTCTGTAATAAAGCTCCCTAAAATAACTTATATAACCCTGGGCCTAAGGTGGAGCCTTTGAGTTGAAGATTGAACCTAAAACAAGAAGTATGTGAGCTTAAATGCTCACTCTTAATACCCCATACCTGATGTGAATGTACACTATCAGCATCACGATAATATATATAAGTTTTTCTTCCAGTGACCTTGAACTTCCCAAATGACCTTAGGTCAAGGTCATGACACACCCATACATTATGAGCAATCTTTGTGCGAAATGAGAACCTACCAAGTTTATCCATAAGAAAGATATGGACCAGACATGAATATTGAATTTTTTCTTCCAGTGATGACCTTGGGTCAAGTTCATGACACATCCTTAGGCCATGAGCAATCTTTGTGCGAAATGAGAACCTACCAAGTTCATCCATAAGAAAGATATGGACCTGACACAAATAATGATTTTATTTTTTCTTTCAGTGACCTTGAACTTCCTAAAATGACCTTTGGTCAACGTCATGACACATCCTTAGGACACAAGCAATCTTTGTGTGAAATTAGAACCTACCAAGTTTATCAATAAGAAAGACATGGACCGGAAACGAATAATGAATTTTTTCTTAAAGTGACCTTAAACTTCCCCAAATGACCTTGGGTCAAGGTCATGACACACCCTTAGGTCATGGGCAATCTTTGTGTGGAGTAGTTCATTCTAATGTTCCTTGGTAAGAAAGATATGGACCGGACACCTTTGCGCAGACAGACGGAGAGGTAGATAGACGAACAAGCCAATTCCTATATACCCCCAAACTTTGTTTGCGGGGGGTATAATAAGCATATAAGCATCAAGAATCTTGTGTAAAATCAATAATGCTCAAAGGAGTCTTATTGGGAAAGGAGTAGGGTTTAGGTCCGACCCAGTCCAAAAACAAGATGTGTTGAAATGCTATACCCGATGGCAATAAAGTTTTTAAAAAAACTTTTTTTCGCACAAAAGTCCTAGTCAAGGTCACAAGGTCATTGATCTTGTGTCATTTAAAAGAACTTAATAAGTGGTGTAGGCATACATGTACCAAATATGAAGTCTCTATCTCCTATGGTTAAAAAATTATGGCAAAAGTTTGAAAAAGTTACCGTATTTTTACCCTATAGGTCACAGTCAAGCTCACAATGTCATTGACCTTGGTGTCATCTGAAGGGAACTTAATTAGCTTAACTTTAATGACTTTTAAAGCTTCATACTTATGACTTTTCATACCAATTTCACAAAGATTCGCTTTTTAAGGAGGAGTCTATTTTTTGTTGGGGGCGTCTGGATTCCCCCTTCCACATCTATCAAACAATACACTAGAGATGAAACTGTTCTAGACATATACCTGAACTCTACAGCCATACTAGGTTAGACATATAATTTTTTCTCTACTGAACTTACACGTGCTTAAAAATGTCTAAAGTGTACAATAGTAATGGCATATATATCAATTACCCGGTAACTATCAATCTTGTGATCAGATGAAATCAGAAGTTAATGTATCAACCGCAGCTCTAGTATCATTTTGTATTGGAAAAATGCATGTACCGTCCAAAGTAATCATAAAACAGTCTATTTGCACCCTTACACTTAACTGTCACTCTACTTATTTATGAATACTTAATTTCTGTAATGTGCTTAATGCATTGAGAATGTCTAAATTAATTCTGTGCCTTGAATTTTAATGAAAGATTGCTGAATAAACCTAAGTACATGCATTAGCTAGTTGTCAGGTCGGACCAAAACAATGTCAGACTATAACACACAATGTCTGACCATAATAAACTCAGACTATTAACAAACTTGGACCATAAATTATATCTGCTATATTAACAAATGATTATGTTTACTAATTAATTAAGTTATAACATATTTACTTGTATTTCCAAAATTTATTTCCAAAGAGTATGGAGGTGTATTGTGGATTTGTAGTATAGTCGTAGGGTAAGTGGACAATGTAAACAGTGATATTAATGATAAAAGGTTATGTATACACCACCACACTCTTGCAATAATTGGGATACTGTAAAATCAAAAACCTTCACTGATAATTAATATCCTTATTAAAACCCTAATTAAAGTTATTAAGTATTGGCAGTTCGAATTCATGCATGCCGTTTATGTTTTTCTGAAAGATTTTGACAATGACCCAATTACATGTATGTACCATACGACATAAAAATCATAAAATATAGTTGTAAATGGTTGAGATAAACATCTTTGCTTCAGTAATGTCTAACAAAATATGAACTGATAAAGAGTTATCGATTGAAGACTTTTGGCCCCTCTTGGCCCCTAATTCGAGTGCCCAGCCCCTTTTTCGGGATCTCATCTTGAAGCTCTTTGAATTTTGAACATTTTTTGTTCAACAACTATTAAGAGATTCTTTTTCGTTTTTGAGCTATTATCAAAAGAAATATTTAGGGGCCAACCCTTCAATTCCTTAATGGGAACGTTTAGCAAAAAATGAAAGGTTGCATATTGTTCAGAACATTATTTTTAACATCTTTTGTTCAATATCACTTATCAAAAATTTTCATACTTTCGAGATAAACAGCGTCAAAGATTCAGCATTCTGGCCCCTTGTGGCCCCGAATTATGTACCATACGACATAAAAATAATAATAAATAATTGTAGATGGTTGAGATTAACATATTTGCTTCAGTAATGTATAACAAAATATTGACTTTATTAGAGTTATTGAATAAAAACTGTTGGCCCTTCTCAGCCCTTAATTTGATGAATCAGCACATTTTTCTTGATACATGTATTATATTAAAGATCTTTTTATTTTGCACAATTATTCTTCAGTATGTTCTAAGAAAATAATTATATTTTCAAAGATATGATGCAAAATGTCTCAAAAAATCACTCATAAAACGTGTCCTAAATTTTGACCCCTACCGAGCTTCCATACTAGGCACTTCCGGAAAATATCCTGACCATGTTGCAACATGGCAACATGTCATCTATCATCAATAAAAATTTCAGCTTTCTAGATTGAGCCATTTTTGAGTTCCATCACAGACAAGGAGGTCCTCTAAATTTCGATCAAAGGGCGATAACTTCCGACCAGAAGGGATTTTCAAAATGATTTGCCGGAATTAACTTCAAATGACAACCCATCGACCATGAAAATTTGAAGCAAATCGAACGAGCCATCTCCGAGAAATCTTCTGCACAAATTTTGTAAGAAGAAAAAAGAATAAAAATAATAATAACTAGATACGATCTCGTTGCGAGCAACGAGTGGGTCTTCCGTTCTATTCATGATGAGATGAGATAAGATTTTGATTGAGATTTTCATTCTAAAGTAATGATTTTCCATAATCTATCTAAGACATTGAACATTAAAGACTTAAAAAATCGATTTTTGGCCCCTCACGGTCCCTAATTTTAAGAATCAGTCCTTTTTGTTCATATCATCTTAAAGCTCTAAGGATTTTGATCACTTTTTTGTTGAACAACTATTCAGAGATTCTTTATCGTTTTCGAGTTATTTGCATGAAAAATATTTAGGGGCCAACCCTTCAACTGTTTAATGGGGACGTTTAGCGAAAAATGAAAGGTTGCATGTTGTTCAGAACATGATTTTGGACATCTTTTTTTCAATATAACTTATCAAAATATTTCTCACTTTCAAGAAATAAGATTCAAAGAATAAGCATTCTGACCCCTTTTGGCCCCTAATTATGAACCACACGACATAAAAATCATAATATATAGTTGTAAATTGTTGTAAATCTTTGCTTCAGTAATGTATTACAAAATATTAACTTATAAAGAGTTATCGATTAAAGACTTTTGGCCCCTCTTGGCCCCTAATTTGAGTGCCCAGCCCCTTTTTCTTAATTTCGTCTTAAAGCTCTTATGATTTTGAACACTTTTCGTTCGACAACTATTCAGATATTCTTTTTCATTTTCGAGTTATTTGCAAAAGAAATTTTTAGGGGCCAACCCCTCAACACCTTAATGGGGACGTTTGGCGAAAATGAAAGATTGTATATTGTTCAGAACATGATTTTGAACATCTTTTGTTCAAATATTACTTATCAATATATTTCTCACTTTCGAGATATAAAGCGTCAAACATTTAACATTCTAGCCCCTTATGGCCCCTAATTATGTATCATACGACATGAAAATCATAATATAGAGTTGTAAATGATTGAAATAAACATCTTTGCTTCAGTAATGTATTACAAAATATTAACTCATAAAGAATTAGAGATTGAAGATTTCTGGCCCCCTTTGGCCCCTAATTTGAGTGCCCAGCCCCTTTTTCTTGATTTCATCTTGAACCTCTTAGGATTTTAAACTCTTTTTGTTCAACAACTCTTCAGAGATTTTTTTTCGTTTTCAAGTTATTTGCAAAATAAATTTTATGGGCCAACCCTACAACTCCTTCATGGGGACGTTTTGCGAAAAATTAAAGATTGTATATTGTTTAGAACATGATTTTGAACATCTTTTGTTCAATATAACTTATCAAAATATTTCTCACTTTCAAAATATAAAGCGTCAAAGATTTCACATTCTGGCCCCTTATGGCCCCTAATTATGAGCCATACGACATAAAAATCATAATATATAGTTGTAAATCATTGAGATAAACATCTTTGCTTCAGTAATGTGTTACAAAATATTTACTCATAAAGAATTAGAGATTGAAGACTTTTAGCCCCCCTTGACCCCAAATTTGAGTGCCCAGCCCCTTTTTCTTTTTCTTGATTTCATCTTGAAGCTCTTATGATTTCAAACTCTTTTTGTTCAACAACTCTTCAGAGGTTCTTTTTCGTTTTCGAGTTATTTGCAAAAGAAATTTTTAGGGGCCAACTCTTCAACTCCTTAATGGGAACGTTTTGGGAAAAATGAAAGATTGTATATTGTTTAGAGCATGATTTTGAACATCTTTTGTTCAATATTACTTATCAAAATATTTCTCACTTTCGAGATAAAAAGCGTGAAAGATTTAGCATTTTGGCCCCTTGTGGCCCCTTATTATTAATCATACGACATAAAAATTGTAATATATAGTTGTACATTATTGAGATAAACATTTTTGCTTCAGTAACGTATAACAAAATATTGACTATAAAAGAGTTATTGAATAAAAACTGTTGGCCCCTTTCAGCCCTTAATTTGATGAGTAAGCACATTTTCCTTGATATCATATCAAAGATCTTGATATTTTGCATAACTGTTGTTCAATATGTTTTAACAAAATAATTATATTTTAAAAGATATGATGCAAAATGTCTCAAAAAATCACTTAAAAAACGTGTCCTAAATTTTGACCCCTACTGAGCTTCCATACTACGCACTTCCGGAAAATATCCTGACCATGTTGCAACATGGCAACATGTCCTCTATCATCACTAAAAATTTCAGTTTTCTAGCTTGAGCCGTTTTTGAGTCCCATCACAGACAAGGAGGTCCTCTAAATTTCAATCAAAGGGCGATAACTCCCGACCGGAAGTGAATTTCACAAAAAATGATTTGCCAGAATTAACTTCAGATGACAACGCATCGACCATGAAAATTTGAAGCAAATCGAACGAGCCATCTCCGAGAAATCTTCTGCACAAATTTTGTAAGAAGAAAAAAGAATAAAAATAATAATAATAACTAGGTACGATCTCGTTGCGAGCAACGAGTGGGTCTTCCGTTCGATTCTTGATGAGATGAGATCAGATTTTGATTGAGATTTTCATTCTAGAATAATCATTTTCCATAATCTGTAAAAAGACATTGAATAATAAAGACTTCTAAAATCGACTTTTGGCCCCTCACAGCCCCTAAAATTAGGGGGGATCAGCCCTTTTTTCTTCATATCATTTTAAAGCTCTCAGGATTATAAACACTTTTTGTTCGACAACTATTCAGAGATTCTTTTTTCGTTTTCGAGTTACTCTCAGAAAGAAATATTAAGGGACCAGCCCGTCAACTCCCTAATGGGGACGATTAGCGAAAAATGAAAGGTTTCATATTGTTCAGAACATGATTTTGAACATCTTTTGTTCAATATTACTTATCAAAATATTTCTCACTTTCGAGATATAAAGCGTCAAAGATTTAGCCTTCTGGCCCCTTGTGGCCCTAATCTTGTACCATACGATATTAAAATCATAATATACAGTGGAAGAATGTTGAGATAAACATTTTTGCTTCAGTAATGTATAACAAAATATTGACTGTAAAAGAGTTATCGAAAAAAGACTTTAAGCCCCTTTTGGCCCCTAATTTGAGTGCCCAGCCCCTTTTTCCTGATCTCATCTTCAAGCTCTTAAAATTTTGAACACTTTTTGTTCAATAACTATTCAGAGATTCTTTTTTGTTTTCGAGTTATTTGCAAAAGAAATATTTAGGGGCCAACCCTTCAACTCCCTAATGGGGACGTTTAGCGAAAAATGAAAGGTTGCATATTGTTCAGAACATGATTTTGAACATCTTTTGTTCAATATTACTTATCAAAATATTTCTCACTTTCGAGATATAAAGCGTCAAAGATTTCACATTCTGGCCCCTTTTGGCCCCTAATCATGTATTATACGACATTAAAATCATAATATATAGTTGTAAAATGTTTACATAAACATTTTTGCTTCAGTATTGTATAACAAAATATTGACTGTTAAGGAGTTTTCGAAAAAAGACTTTAAACCCCTTTTGGCCCTTAATGTGATAAGTCAGCACTTTTTTCTTGATATCATTCTAAAGATATTGTTATTCTGCACAAATTTTGTTCAGTATGCTTTCAAAAAATAATTATACTTTAAAAGATATGATGCAAAATGTCGTAAAAAATCAGTCACGATTCGTGTCTTAAATTTTGACCCCTACCGAGCTTCCATACTAGACACTTCCGGAAAATATCCTGACCCATGTGCAACATAGCAACATGTCCTCTATTATCACTGAAAATTTCAACGCTCTAGCTTAAGCCGTTATTGAGTTCTATCACAGACAAGGAGGTCCTCTGAATTTTAAGAAAAGGGCGATAACTCTAGACCGGAAGTGATTTTTTTAAAAATTCTTAAAGCGGAATAAACTTCAGATAACTTTACACCAACCCTGAAAATTTTAATCAAATCGATCTGAAGATCTCTGAGAAATCGTCTGCACAAAATTTGTGCAGAAAAAAAGAATAATAAGAAAATTGATAAAGAAACATAAGAATAATAGAAGGGTCTTCCGCTGAAGACGGAAGATCCTAATAAAAGTGAAAAAGAAACTGAAGAATAATAGAAGGGTCTTCCGCTGAAGACGGAAGACCCTAACTAGATACGATCTCGTTGCGAGCAACGAGTGGGTCTTCCGTCCGATTCTTGATGAGATGTGATCAGATTTTGATTGAGATTTTCATTCTAAAATAATGATTTTCCATAATCTATAAAAGACATTGAATATCACAAATTAAAAAATTGGGTTTTGGCCACTTCCAGCCCCTAATATTAGGGATCAGCCCTTTTTTCTTTATATCATCTTCAAACTTTCGGGATTTTGATCAGTTTTTGTTCAACAAGTGTTCAGAGATTTCTTTTCGTTTTCGAGTTATTTGCAAAAGAAATATTTAGGGGCCAACCCTTCAACTCCTTAATGGGGACGTTTAGCGAAAAATTAAAGGTTGCATATTGTTCAGAACATCATTTTGATATCTTTTGTTCAATATTACTTATCAAACCATTTCCCACTTTTGAGATATAAAGCGTCAAATATTAAACATTTTGGCCACTTTTGGCCCCTAATTATGTAACATACGACATACAATTCATAATATATTGTAGTAGATTGTTGAGGTAAACATTTTTGCTTCAGTAATGTATAACAAAATATGGACTGCTAAAGAGTTATCGATTGAAGAATTGTGGCCCTTTTTGTGCCCTAATTTGAATGCCCAGCCCCTTTTTCTGAATTTTATCTGAAAGCTCCTATGATTTTGAACACTTTTTGTTCAACAACTATTCAGAGATTGTTAATTGTTTTTGAGTTGTTTGCAAAATAAATATTTAGGGGCCAACCCTTCAACTCCTTAATGGGGACATTTAGCGAAAAATGAAAGGTTGCATATTGTTCAGAACATTATTTTGAACATCTTTTGTTTAATATAACTTATCAAAATATTCTCACTTTCGAGATATAAAGCATCAAAGATTTGGCATTCTGGCCCCTTTTGGCCCCGAATTAGTACCATAATGATAATAATAATAATAATAAAATTTGTATAGCGCCCTATTTAAAATAATTTACTCTAAGGCGCTGAACAGACACTATTTCGGATATACAAGTAGTTAAATACAACACAATAATCATAAAAACAATAATCATAAAAACCTAAAATCATTCTAAGAGATCGTAACTAACATAAAAGTAAGCTAAAATTATATGCTGCTAGACTATGCTGCTAGACTAAGATCAAATTGAGATCTTATTAAAATTTTCACACAATACAGGTTGTGCCCAAAATAAATAGTCTGAGGACAATAGAACTTGATAACCTTTTCAAAAAAAAAAATATACATCGTATGCTATTTTAAAAAGATGAGTCTTAAGATCTCGTTTAAAAGCTAAAAGTGACGTCTGGAAGCGGAGAGCATCAGGTAAACCATTCCACAAAGTTGCCGCTGCATGGTCAAAACGACGCGTTCCGTATGTCTCCGTGCGAACACGAGGTTTTACAAGATGTTTGGAGTCATACGAGCGTAGAGTTCTTGACGGTTGATAGACTGTTATGAGATCCTTTAGGTATGATGGTGATGTCCCCTGGAGTACTTTGAAAGTGTATAAAAGGATCTTATAATATGTTCTAAATTTAACTGGAAGCCAGTGAAGAGATATCAGGACTTCGGAGATATGATCATGCTTCCTAGTTCGGGTGACAATCCTTGCTGCCGTATTTTGTACTCTCTGTAGCCGTGAAATATTTGTCTCTGTAATTCCATAGAGTAGTGCATTTCCATAATCAAGTCTTGATGTAACTAGAGCGACAACTAGAGTCTTACAAGCATCTTCTGTTATGAATGGACGAATTCGACTAATATTTCGTAGGTGGAAAAAACAGGATTTGGACACTGCGCTAATCTGAGTCTCCATGGTAAGTGATTTGTTGAAAAACACTCCCAGATTCTTCACACAATCTGATTCACAGATGACAGAACCATCAAAATCAAGCTGGTGTCTGAAAGATCTTTTAAGCTGACTCTTTGGTGAAAAGACGATAAACTCAGTTTTATCCTGGTTCAATTTTAGTAGATTTGCGCACATCCAGCTTCTCACGTTAGCTAAACAAGTTTCTAGTCGACTTTTTAGATCTGGACATGTTTCGTTCGGTTTTATAACAAGGTATATTTGTGTGTCATCTGCATAACAGTGGAACAGCATGCCATGATCACGACAATTTTTACCAATAGGTTTCGAGAAAAGGCAATACAAGACTGGTCCAAGCACTGAGCCTTGTGGTACTCCGAACCGCAAAACAAGATCTTCGGAAGCACCCCCACCAATGACTACTCTTTGTGTGCACTGTGTCAAGTAGGATTCGATCCATTCCAGAGCTGCCCCAGAAATTCCAAAGGAGAACCTGAGACGTCTGAGTAAGATGGTATGGACGATCACGTCAAACGCAGCAGACAAGTCCAGCATCACTAGGGCCATACAGGAATTTTTATCAAGCGCTGATACAATGTCATGATGGACTCGGAGGAGTGCCGTCTCTGTAGAGTGGCATGCTCGATATGCTGACTGCAGTGGTTCCTGTAGATTGTTCACTTCCAGATGATGCTTGAGTCTTTTTGATACTACCTTTTCGAGTATTTTTGAAATAAATGGTAAGTTGGAAACTGGTCTATAATTTTTCAGTTCATTACAGTCAAATTCCGGTTTCTTCAGAATAGGGCGAATTATAGCCTCTTTGAAGGTTGTCGGTACTGAATATCCAGATAATGATTCGAATGATAGATAAGACGCCGAGGTGATAAGACGTGCTTAAATTTGGCTCCTGATTTTACCTGAGCTACCTGTGCAATTACTCTGATTGGATTACAAAATAAGTCCTGTTTTCAATAATCACTATGTAGTAAATCAAATGATGGATGTGAGTTCAAGTTCCAGTCTTTTTAGATCATTTCTGGATTCTTTTACTGGATTCACAAATCCAATAAATGACAATCATGATGACGTGCATATTAATGTGGACATACCAAGCTTTCTAAAAGTCACCACCAATAAGATGAGCTTTACTGTAAACTTTGACCAAGAAAAATATGAAATTATTTTTTCATATTTGCAACAGGAATTGTTATGTGAGAAAACTACTAAGGGAGATGGCCATATTTTTAAGACTAGTTGTAGATCTGTTACAGCTACAATTTACAGAAGTACCTCGGTACTCCATATTCAGGGGAGTACAGCATCATCATGGTGCGAGAAATTCATTTAGGAAATAAGTATTTACGCATGTGACATAAATGAAACAAATATCATTATTTCCCAACCGCCGCCACAAATGGCATCTATGCCAAGGAGGAACCTATCGAATTATGCTCCGTGTAATGAAACTAAAGAATGCAGCAGGTGCTGTAATTCTGCCTTACGCGTGGAGGAACTTTCATCAATTGTTAAACGCTTAACGAAGGAAATCGAGTCGTTAAAAAAGGAACTGAGTGAAACGTGTAACCAGTTCAAGTACTCAGTCAACCTGTACAGTCCTCAAACATAAAGGCAATTGTACAAATGATCTGCCAAAAGCTTCTAACAATGTCACTTCTAGACATGTACAGTGTAATGAAGTTATACCAGAAGTATCTATGAAAGAAAGCTCTACAAACACAGAAGCACAACAACCTGTGCACCGGAAACTAGGAAACAGTTCCGTCCAGAAACAACGTAATTCCACATCTAGCAACCAGCAGAAAACTACACTCCTGATCGGAAGTTCAATTCTGCAACGTATTAAAACCCGTGGGTTATGTTCAAATGTTAGTGTGAGTAATAACGGAGGAGCCAGCATTTCTTAATTTCGTAAGAAATTGCAGCAATACGATGTGTCTTCTCTAGAAAATGTCATAATTCAGGCTGGAGGAAATGATGCCTCAAATAAACGGAATATGGAAGCAGTAGAAAATGACTTTTCCGAGATAATAATGGATCTGAAGAAGAGGAATTCAAATATTAATGTTTTCATTTGTGAAGTCATGCCTCGAAAAGATGCATTGATCATTGATGTGAATGAAGCTATCCGTTTTGTGTGCGAAAAGTATGGTGCGACAGTGATTAAATCAAGTCAAATTTTCAAAGCCTGGAACTCCCCTTTATACTGGAAGGACGGTATACATTCATCTGACCAAGGAACCGCCTCTCTGTTGAAACTATACAATAAGCATGTCCCAGTTCTGAAGCAACATCAAGTACCGTCTCCCTCCGCATCGATGAAATATACGTGCTGCTACTTCTGTGGAGAACAAGGCCATTCATCCTGGAATTGTAGACATGGGAGCAAAGTAGACTGTTGGCAGTGTGGGGAACCTGGCCACAAACAAAAGTTCTGTCCGTACTAGAATAGGGGCAACGAATTTCTAGCCGAATATACAGAGAGTATTTCATTAAGTCTGCAAAATAACTTTTTACCTCTCGAAACTTTATGTTCAGAATGTAACAAAAATTCATGTAAATGTATCTCAAAAAATTCTCAAATAGAATTTTCAGCTGCCAAAAATATACATTATCTCAAACCTAAGCAAAAATCGAATTCTAAACAGGAGATAAACAAAAGCCCTAGCCCTGAAAGTCTAAATTCTACCAAAGCAATAAGCATCTCTAATAAATATGCCCCGACAAATTCTGGTTTTGGTCTAGTTAAAAAAGGTTTGCGTTTCGGAAATTTTAACGTGTGTCATCTTCTACCAAAATTAGACGAAATGAAATTAATTTTACAAAATGAACGATCTATGGATGTGTTGGGGCTTTGTGAATCTTTTTTAAATGAACAAATTAGTGACGCAGATTTGAATATAGATGGTTATGTACTTGAAAGAAAAGATCGACAAAATAAGGGAGGTGGTGGAATAGTTATTTATGTCTCAAATAATCTATCCTATAAGCGTCGACAAGATTTAGAAATTAGTAACATAGAAACAATATGGTTAGAAATCAATTTAAAAAACACAAAGCCTATCCTCTATTGTTCTGCATATCGCCCACCATCTGCACCCACCTGCTGGGTGGAGGACCTAGCTAGGGAGATAAATCGTGCCTCCTGCTGTGATGACCAAGAAATCATACTTACAGGTGACTTTAATATTGATCTACTAAAAGACCCCCCTCTATCCTGGACATCTGCACTAGAAGAATTTGGACTAACTCAATTAATTACCACACCTACTAGAATTACTAACACCTCATCTACCCTTATTGATCATTTCTACACTACCCAACCTGACCTCATCTGTGAAATCCAAGTACCACCCATAGCTATGTCTGACCATTACCCTGTTTGTGCAACACGCAGATCTAACAGCATGCAGCGTAAGGGAAAACACACTGAAATTCAATACCGCGACTTTAAGAATTTTAATGAAGAAAAATTT
>PRKT01000781.1:64015-91013 GCA_003671525.1 Saccostrea glomerata
GACGACGAACGAAAGGTCGCGTCCTGGATAGTATATATCACGATCTATAATCCCTGAAAGTTTCACATTTATATCTTCTACCGTTCTTGAGATTAACCGTAGACAAAATGTCATTTTAAATTCAGAAAATGTCCCGTAACTTGGCACCAGAAGCGAATTTTCAAAAAATCTCTCGGAAAAAATAACTTCTGATAACAACACATAATTTCTGTAAATTTCATGAAAATCCACCCAGTAGTCTTCGAGAAATCGCGTGCACAAAATTCGGTGTACGGAAAAATAATAATAATAATAATATTTAGAAACGATCTCGTTGCGAGCAACGAGAGGTCTTCCGTCCGATTCAGGAAAAAAAAACCTAAAATCGAGCTGAAAAAGTGATAAAAAAAATTTGGTCACAAAGAGGATTGAACCCAGGTCGCCAGCGTGAAAATCCAACGCACTTTTTTCCTCTTTATTCCCAACGCGCTTAAACTACGCTATTGAGTCCACTGCTCCAAATGTATTTGTATATACTTCTTCAACAATACACCTGTCTAAGAATCACGAATCACTTTCGATTAGCCCCCTCCCCCCTTTCAATTTGCTTCCGACGCCCATGTGCAGGCCATTCACAATTTCCCGCATAACGTCACGAGTAAATCGTGGCGCCTTTTTTACTTTCGCTATTGGGAGTACTGCTCTAAATGTACTTGTCTATTCTTTTGCAACAGTACACCTGTCTAAAAATTATAGAAGGCACCAAACGCGACGACTAAATTTGGCGCCTTTTCTTTGGACTGATCTATTTAATAGGTGTGATAGCTTCAATGAAATTAAGAAAAAAGAATGTTCTTCTAGCCTTAATTTCGAGGTTTAGAAAATATATTTAACACATTGTACACATTATCTAGGTAAGTAATACAAAAACAGTGAAGTGACTATAATTTCAAACTTTTTTTATTTCTCGTTTATCCCCAAAGTGAACTATGCCGATTAGTAACACTTTCACGAAAAGGTTGAAATGGTTCGCCGAAAAACATGATTCACCCTACGTCAAAGTATCAGGTACCATTTATGTTCAATAACTTGAATCAGATTATTGAGAAAAGAATGTTAATATAAACTCCATTAGACGATCTTATTTAAAACAGGTTTTCTTATTTCTGTCTTTAGTATTAGTTTAATATGGCACAAGTGTGCATGGGAAACACAGTGGTTACGTTTCTTGAAAAACTAATAAATTTTGAATACTGCTCTAAATACAATTGTGTATACAGTACACCTGCAACAGTACACCTGTCTAAGAATCATAAAAGGCGGGCCACTATTCATAATCTGGCGACAAACACCACGAGTAAATATTCGTGCCTATCCTTTGGACTGATCTATCAAATAGGTGTGATAGCTTCAATGAAATTAAATATTAAATAAAACAGCTTCTTATCGCCTTTATTTTATTTCGACATTAAGAAAGTATATTAAACACATTGTACACACTTATCTAGCCCAGTTACACTAAAGCAGTAAAACGGAAATTAAGTTTTAAGATTGACACTGAATTGCAGCGTACTACTACGTGAAAATCCACGTAGTTTTTTACATTTCATGTATCCTTATGTCAGAATGATTTAATCAAACGCTCAGCTGCCTCCATAAGCCCCTACTCGCGAAATGGCGGAGTTGACAGAGACAGCCGCCATCTTGGTCCCGCTTCAGATTTTCAAATATTAATATCTAGAGTTCTGATTAACCAATATCCAAACAACTTATATAGTAAGCATCAAACAAAGGGTCTCTATTATCAATCCAAAAATAAATTAAAAATGTTGAAAAACAAGAAAATTTGAAAATACAATTTTTTTTATTCGTTTCTCCTAACGACAGGAAGTACCGATGACGAACGAAAGGTCGCGTCCTGGATAGTATATATCACGATCTATAATCCCTGAAAGTTTCATGTTGATATCTTTTACCGTTTTCGAGTTTAATCGTGGACAAAATGTCATTTTAATTTCAGGAATGGTCTCGTAACTTGGCACCAGATAGGAATTTTCCAAAAATCGCTCAGATAGATCAAGTTCGTTTTACGACACATCTTTTCTAAAAATCTCATGTAATTCCATCCAGTAGTCTTCGAGAAATCGCGTGCACAAAATTAGAAAGTCAAAAAAATAATAATAATAATAAAAAACAGTAGAATCACTATAAGGTCTTCCGTGAAAACGGAAGACCTTAATAATAAGAAACAATAGAATCACTATAAGGTCTTCAGTGAAGACGGAAGACCTTAATAAGAAAATTGAAAAAGAAACATAAGAATAATAGAAGGGTCTTCCGCTGAAGACGGAAGACCCTAACTAGATACAATCTCGTTGCGAGCAACGAGTGGGTCTTCCGTTCGATTCTTGATGAGATGAGATCAGATTTTGATTGAAATTTTTATTCTAAAATATTGATTTTTTATAATCTGACATTGAACAATAAAGACTCCTAAAATCGACTTTTGGAACCTCACGCCCTTAAAATCAGGGATCAGCCCTTTTTTCTTCATATCATTTTAAAGCTCTCAGGATTATAAACACTTTTTGTTCAACAACTATTCAGAGATTCTTTTTCGGTTTTGAGTTATTCGCAAAAGAAATATATTAAGGGACCAGCCCTTTAACTCCCTAACGGGAACGTTTAGCGAAAAATGAAAGCTGGCTTATTGTTAAGAACATTATTTTGAACATCTTATCAAAATATTTCTCACTTTCGAGATATAAAGCGTCGGAGATTATGCATTCTAGCCCCTTTAGGCCCCTAATTACGTAATGTACGACATTAAAATCATAATATACAGTTGTAGATTGTTGAAATAAACATTTTTGCTTCAGTAATTTATAACAAATTATTGACTGTTAAAGAGTTACGGAAAATGACTTTTAGCCCCTTTTGGCCCCTAATTTGAGTGCCCAGCCCCTTTTCCTGGATTTTGTTTTGAAGCTCATAGGATTTTGAACACTTTTTGTTCAACAACTATGCAGAGATTCTTTTTCGTTTTCGAGTTATGCAAAAACAAATATTTAGGGGCCAACCCTTCAACTTCCTAATGGGGACGTTAGGCGAAAAATGAAAGGTTGCATATTCTTCAGAACATGATTTTAAACATCTTTCGTTCAATATTACTTGTCAAAATATTTCTAACTTTCAAGATATAAAGCGTCAAAGATGTAGCATTCTGGCCCCTTGTGGCCCCTAATTATGTAATATACGAACTTAAAATCATAATATACAGTGGTAGGTTGTTGAGATAAACATTTTTGCTTCAGTAGTGTATAACAAAATATTGACTGTAAAAGAGTTATCGAAACATTTTTGTTCAACAACTATTCAGAGATTTTTTTTCATTTTCGAGATGTTTGCAAAAGAAATATTTAGGGGCCAACCCTTCAACTCCCTAATGGGGACGTTTAGCGTAAAATAAGAGGTTGCATATCATTTAGAACATTATTTTGAACATCTTTTGTTCAATATTGCTTATCAAAATATTTCTCCCTTTTGAGATATAAAGCATCAAAGACTAAGCATTCTGGCCCCTTGTTGCCCCTAATTATGTACCATACGACATTGAAACCATAATATATAGTTGTAAATGGTTGAGATAAACATCTTGCTTCAGTAATGTATTACAAAATATTAACTGATAAAGAGTTATCGAAAAAAGATTTTTGGCCCCTTTGGCCCCTAATTCGAATGCCCAGCCCCTTTTTCGGGATCTCATATTACAGATCTTAAGATTTTGAACATTTTTTGTTCAATAACTATTCAGAAATTCGTTTTCGTTTTTGAGCTATTAGCAAAAGAAATATTTAAAGGCCAACCCTTCAACTCCTTAATGGGGACGTTTAGCAAAAAATGAAAGGTTGCATATTGTTCAGAACATTATTTTGAACATCTTTTATTCAATATTGCTTATCAAAATATTTCTCCCTTTCGAGATATAGAGCATCAAAGATTTAGCATTCTGGCCCCTTGTGGCCCCTAATTATGTACCATACGACATAAAAACCATTATATATAGTTGTAGATGGTTGAGATAAACATCTTGCTTCAGTAATGTATTACAAAATATTAACTGATAAAGAGTTATCGAAAAAAGATTTTTGGCCCCTCTTGGCCCCTAATTCGAATGCCCAGCCCCTTTTTCCGGGATCTCATCTTAAAGATCTTAAGATTTTGAACATTTTTTGTTTAATAACTATTTAGAAATTCTTTTTCGTTTTTGAGCTATTAGCAAAAGAAATATTTAGGGTCCAACCCTGCAACTCCTGAATGGGGACGTTTAGCGTAAAATGAAAGGTTGAATATTATTTAGAACATTATTTTGAACATCTTTTGTTCAATATTGCTTATCAAAATATTTCTCCCTTTCGAGATATAAAGCATCAAAGATTTAGCATTCTGGACCTTGTGACCCCTAATTATGTACCATACGACATAAAAACCATAATATATAGTTGTAGATGGTTGAGATAAGTAATGTATTACAAAATATTAACTGATAAAGAGTTATGAAAAAAAGATTTTTGGCCCCTCTTGGCCCCTAATTCGAATGCCCAGCCCCTTTTTCGGGATCTCATTTTAAAGACCTTAAGATTTTGAACATTTTTTGTTCAATAACTATTCAGAAATTCTTTTTCGTTTTTGAGCTATTTGCAAAAGAAATATTTGGGGGCCAACCCTTCAACTCCCTAATGGGGACGTTAAACACCCAATTTTATGTTAACGCCCCCAAAATCTATCTGATTCAAGATCAATAATTTACCGCCTGTCAATCATTAAAAAAACAATAGCTTCTGATTTGATTGACAGGTCAGCTACCTGTGCTTCTTGATAATCTGAGTTTGCGTGTTTTGAAAACAATTACCTGGTCACGCGTCAAACGCTTTCATGTACCCGCACAGTATACACACGGATTAGAAAACTCCAATATGTTTGAATTTTATTTAAAAAAATAATTGAAAGTAGATATTAAAACATTGACATAATAAAATAGTTCTTTTCTATCTTCACTACTGTTTGTTACTTGAAAGTGTTATATCGTCCACCTTTATCTTTAGAAAAAAGACTGCGTCTACAGAAACCGGCTTTATTTGCCGTTATTAGAAGTCAGACGAATTAAATTATTTTTTAAGAAATGGGATATAAGAAAAATATTCAGCACTAACAAACGGCATAGCATAGTTTTTAAAAGATGTTTTTTTTTGTAATATGGCTACAATCCGAACGATGTTGTACAGAAATTGATGTCAGAATTAATGCTCGAATGTCCTCTAGATAGCGTCTCTATATATACGTAATGAAAATGTGAAGATAATTAATAGTGATCGATTCTGAAAAGAAATCTTTCTAACAATAAGATTTTGTTAACACACGAAGAATCAAAAATATGGAATATTGTGGACAACATTGTTGGCCATTAAAAAAAACATTCCGATCGCGGTAAATGCATGTTTACATGCACGACGAATAGGTGGATCAAAATAATTTTTTATTTCAATAGTCAGACTTTTTTAATCAAGTGACTTCTTTCATTGAAGATTAGAAAAGATAAATATTATTGATTTGTAGTTTTTACTCGTGAATATTTTTTTATGTAAGGAAAACATTTTCTAAAACAATACATACATGTATCTTATTATATTTTTTTTTCTTCAAAACATTACCATGATTACGATGAATGCGTTTAGTTTACAAATAAATTAGATATTGAAATAATTATTTTACGTAGTTTCAATCAAAACCAGACCCAAACGCGTAACCTGTGTAATGCTACGCATACACAGATTTTTGACATCTTGGGTATTGGGGGTCTCCGGGTAAATAACACCACTGTTACTTTGACCACTCCCTCTCCTCAGGTAACCGTACGGTAAAAATATTGGGTCTTTAAGAGAAAAATAAAAGTTTGCAGATTTTTCAGAACATGATTTTGAACATCTTTTATTCAATATTACTTATCAAAATATTTCTCACTTTCGAGATAAAAAGCGTCAAAGATTTAGCATTCTGGCCCCTTTTGGCCCCTAATTATATACCATACGACATACAATTCATAATATAAAGTTGCAGATTGTTGATATAAACATTTTTTCTTCAGTAATGTATAACAGAATATCGACTGCTATTGACTTATCGATAGAAGACTTTTGGCCCCTCTTGGCCCCCAATTTGAGTGCCCAGTCCCTTTTTTTTATTTTGTCTTAAAGCTTTCATGATTTTGAACACTTTTTGTTCAACAACTATTCAGAAATTGTTAATCGTTTTTGAGTTGTTTGCAAAGAAATATTTAGGGGCCAACCATTCAACTCCTTAATGGGGACGTTTAGCGAAAAATGAAAGGTTGCATATTGTTCAGAACATTTTTTTGAATATCTTTTGTTCAATATTACTTATCAAAATATTTCTCACTCTCAAGATATAAAGCGTCAAAAATTTGGCTTCCTTGTCCCTTGTGGACCCTAATCATGTACCATACGTCATAAAAACCAAAATATATAGTTGTAGATTGTTGAGATACACATCTTTGCTTCAGTAATGTATTACAAAATATTAACTGATAAAGAGTTATGAAAAAAAGACTTTTGGCCCCTTTCTGCCCCTAATATGATGAGTCAGCGTTTTTTTCTTGATATCATATGAAAGATCTTGTTGTTCTGCACAAATGATGTTCAGTATATTCTTACAAAATATTTATACTTCAAAAGATATAATGCAAAATGTCTCCAAAAATCCTTCGTGATCCGTGTCCTAAATTTTCACCGCTAACGAGCTTCCATAGCAAAAGAAATATTTATGGGCCAACCCTTCAACTCCTTAATGGGTACGTTTATCAAAAAATAAAATCTTGCCTATTGTTCAGAACATTATTTTGAACATCTTTTGTTCAATATTGCTTATCAAAATATTTCTTCCTTTCGAGATATAAAGCATCAAAGATTTAGCATTCTGGCCTCTTGTGGCCCCTAATTATGTACCATATGACATGAAAATCATAATATATATTTGTAGATGGTTGAGATAAACATCTTTGCTTCAGTAATGTATTACAAAATATTAACTGATAAAGAGTAATCGATTGAAGACTTTTGGCCCCTCTTGGCCCCTAATTCGGGTGCCGAGCCCCTTTTTCGGATCTCATCTTAAAGATCTTAAGATTTTGAACATTCTGTGTTCAACAACTGTTCAGAAATTCTTTTTCGTTTTTGAGCTATTAGCAAAAGAAATATTTAGGGGCCAACCCTTCAACTCCTTAATGGCGACGTTTAGCGTAAAATGAAAGGTTGCATATTATTTAGAACATTATTTTGAACATCTTTTGTTCAATATTGCTTATCAAAATATTTCTCCCATTCGAGATATAAAGCATCAAAGATTTAGCATTCTGGCCCCTTGTTGTCCCTAATTATGTACCATAAGACATAAAAACCATAATATTTAGTTGTAAATGGTTGAGATAAACGTCTTGGTTCAGTAATGTATTACAAAAATATTAACTGATAAAGAGTTATCGAAAAAAATTTTTGGCCCCATTTGGCCCCTAATTCGAGTGCCGAGCCCCTTTTTCGGGATCTCATCTTAAAGATCTTAAGATTTTGAACATTTTGTGTTCAACAACTGTTCAGAAATTCTTTTTCGTTTTTGAGCTATTAGCAAAAGAAATATTTAGGGACCAACCCTTCAATTCCTTAATAGGGACGTTTAGCGTAAATTGAAAGGTGGCATATTATTTAGAACATTATTTTGAACATCTTTTGTTCAATATTGCTAATCAAAATATTTCTCCCTTTCGAGATATGAAGCATCAAAGATTTAGCATTGTGGCCCCTTGTTGCCCCTAATTATGTACCATACGACATGAAAAACCATAACATAATGTTGTGGATGGTTGAGATAAACATCTTGCTTCAGTAATGTATTACAAAATATTAACTGATAAAGAGCTATCGAAAAAAGATTTTTGGCCCCTCTTGGACCCTAATTCGAATGCCCAGCCCCTTTTTCGGGATCTCATCTTAACGATCTTAAGATTTTGAACATTTTTGTTCAATAACTATTCAGAAATTCGTTTTCGTTTTTGAGCTATTAGCAAAAGAAATATTTAGGGGCCAACCCTTCAACTCCTTAATGGGGACGTTTAGCAAAAAATGAAAGGTTGCATATTGTTCAGAACATAATTTTGAACATCTTTTGTTCAATATTGCTGATCAAAATATTTCTCCCTTTCGAGATATAGAGCATCAAAGATTTAGCATTCTGGCCCCTTGTTGCCCCTAATTTTGTACCATACGACAAAAAAACATAATATATAGTTGTAGATGGTTGAGATAAACATCTTTGCTTCAGTAATGTATTACAAAATATTAACTGATAAAGAGTTATCGAAAAAAGATTTTTGGCCCCTCTTGGCCCCTAATTCGAATGCCCAGCCCCTTTTTCGGGATCTCATCTCAAAGATCTTAAGATTTTGAACATTTTTTGTTCAATAACCATTCAGAAATTCTTTTTCGTTTTTGAGCTATTAGCAAAAGAAATATTTAGGGGCCAACCCTTCAACTCCTTAATGGGGACGTTTAGCGTAAAATGAAAGGTTGCATATTGTTCAGAACATTATTTTGAACATCTTTTGTTCAATATTGCTTATCAAAATATTTCTCCCATTCGAGATATAAAGCATCAAAGATTTAGCATTCTGGACCTTGTGACCCCTAATTATGGACCATACGACATAAAAACCATAATATATAGTTGTAGATGGTTGAGATAAACATCTTTGCTTCAGTAATGTATTACAAAATATTAACTGATAAAGAGTTATCGAAAAAAAAAATTTGGCCCCTCTTGACCCCTAATTCGAGTGGCCAGCCCCTATTTCGAGATTTTATCTTAAAGATCTTAAGATTTTGAACATTTTTTGTTCAATAACTATTCAAAGATTCTTTTCTGTTTTTGAGTTACTTGTAAAAGAAACATTTAGGGGCCAACCCTTCAACTCCTTAATGGGGACGTTTAGCGAAAAATAAAAGGTTGCATATTGTTCAGAACATGATTTCAATATTACTTGTCAAAATATTTCCAACTTCTGAGATAAAAAGCGTCAAAGATTTAGCATTCTGGCCCCTTATGGCCCCTCATTACGTAACATACGACATTAATATCATAATATATAGCTGCAGATTGTTGAGATAAACATTTTTGCTTCAGTAATGTATAACAAAGTATTGACTGATAAAGAGTTATCGATTGAAGACTTTTGGCCCCTCTAAGGCCTTAATTTGAGTGCCCAGTCCCTTTTTGGATTTTGTCTTAAAGCTCTCAAGATTTTGAACACTTTTTGTTCAACAACTATTCAGAGATTCATTTTTGTGTTCGAGATATTAGCAAAAGAAATATTTAGGGGCTAACCCTTCAACTCTTTAATTCGAAAGATTAGCGAACAATGTAAGGTTGCATTTTGTTTAGAACATTATTTTGAACATCTTTTGTTCAATATTACTTTAAAATATTTCTCACTTTCGAGATAAAAAGCATCAAAGATTAAGCATTCTGACCACTTGTGGCCCCTAATTATGTATCATACGACATAAAAATTATAATATATCGTTGTAGATTGTTGAGATAAACATTTTTGCTTCAGTAATGTATAACAAAATATTGACTGATACAGAGTTATCGATTGAAAAGTTTTGGCCCCTTTCAGCCCTTAATTTGAGTGTACAGCCCCTTTTTCTGGATTTTATCTTAAAGCTCTCAAGATTTTGAACAATTTTTGTATAACAACTCTTCAGAGATTTGTCACAGATATTCGAGCGGATTTACCTTTTCACAAATTTTAAATATAACTCGAACTCTTGTTTCTTGAAATTCTTGAAAAAATGTACAAAGTCATTGTGATTGCTGCTGTTGTCCTGGTGACCAGTTGCGCCGCTTGCTTTCCACCTCACAGGCTGGAGGATGGACTATAGGTTCCAAGGGTGGCGGACTATATACTACACTCCAAGGGTGATATACACAGGGCAACCTCACTTTTGTACACCAACTTTGACGTATGGCTGGAACCGCTCCAACATATACACACACAAGTTTTCTACTTACAATCTCTAGTAGCTTTACACAAATATACTTTACACTCATTATACGATCATAATGAACACGTCTTAGATGATACTCAATTACACACACTCATGGGAAGTTAATGTTATACGTACAACTCCTTCACAGATCCAGTATTACGAATTGCTCCTTTACGGACAAACTATTATGACAGCAATTGTACACCGTACTTTTAAATAGTCAAATACATGTTACTACATCTCGTACATGTAAACTAATCAAATTAAACGAAATATACATGCTAAAATGATGAGAAATACGAATACTGGATGTTTTAGGACCAATGAATGATACTTTACACCGTAAATAACTAAAATGAAATTATAAACGACCTTTCCCAAGAAAAGCGGTACCATAACGTTCTTTTAAAAACAATAACATACTAGAGCAACCCCTGCACTTGGTACATGCGAAATACCAATGCTAGATACCAAAACAAAATTATATGTGAGAGGGGAGAGAAACGCCCTCCTCTCTGGACTGCCGTGTCCAAACTAAATTGCACGGACAGTCGAGATTTAAGGTCCAGTGAATTGAGGTTCAGTGAAGGATATTTACAATGATAACATTCTAAAAACGAAGGGGTTCCCCACGGGATATTTATATGAAAGTTTTTTCCCCAATATTTATATGAAAGTTATAGTTCCCTACGGGATATTTATATGACAGTTTTTTCCCCAATATTTATATGAAAGTTATAATACGTTGTAACAAAATAATGATATGAGGATTTTAATGTGACAAAGGCAATAAATCAAATATTTCTTCAGAAACAGCTTCCATCATCTCAGATGCTTGGTATAATATCTTGTTTGCCAAAAAGGAGACAAGCCAAAACATTTCTTAAAAAAAACACGAGACCAATAATTCTATTAAACGTTTTCTACAAGATAATATCTGGTTGTAATAGTTATAGAGAAAAATCTTCACTCGATCTTCTCATTTCAGAAACACAAACAGGATTTATGTAAGGGAGATATATTTAAGAAAGCACGCGATTTATTTATGATCTTATGTCCTATACTGAAATTAATAATATACCTGGATTGTTAGTTCTCATTGACTTTGAGAAGGCCAAATTATATACATAATTTTGAGATTGGAAAATAAACGGTACAAAAACTAAAATTATTTGGATAGGCTAAAAAAAATTTTGCTGTGGTTTTCTACCATTCAAGATGGAAGCTAGATTCGGGGGCAACACCTTTTTCTTTGTTAGAAATAAATTTTTCTGTTGACCTAGAAAGAATTGTTGATATAAATTTCAATGTTCAATTGCCAAAAATCACATCAATGAATCAGCAATGGAAAAGACGTATTCTAACTCCCATTGGACGGGTAACAGTTGCAAAAACTTTAGTTGTACCAAAATTAAACCATCTATTTATTTCATTACCAAATCCAAATTAAGAAATCTTAGAAAATTCAACACAGCAGTTGTTTAGATTTGTATGGTGGTCAAAAAGTGATAAAATTAAACGTTTTGTCGCTACGCAGCACCAGACATTGGGAGGCCTTAACATGGTAAATCTTTAAAATTTTATACTTTTTCTAAAATGTTCATAGACGTAAAGAATTATTAAAGGAGGTCATTCATGGCTGAGTATTTTTGAAATAGTTTATGGACAAGATTTTGTGGAAAAAATTTTGAATTTGGGTGATGATTTTGTGTTGAAAATGTTAAAATATACAAAAACAAATTTTGGGAAGATGTGTTAGAGCCTTGGTTATCCGTCATCACTGATAATTGTTTTATCAAGACAAATCTTGCACATTCTTAAATTTTATCCATCCCAGTTTGGCTAAGTTCTTGTATCAAAGTGAATAAAAAGAGTATTTGTTATAAAGAATGGTACAAAAATGGTTTGAAAATTATTGATGACTTTTCATATGTAAATGGATCATTTTCATCTAGAGAGAATTTTTTGGGAAAAAAGGTATTCATCATGTATGCTTTATGCAGTATAACGGTGCTATTTCAAAGAATTTAAAAGATAATATTGATTGATAAATGTTCAAAACATATTTATAAAAGTATCAATACATGTACAAAGAATATAAAACCAACTCGTTTTTCAAAATGGAATTCAGAAATACTTTTAAAAGGATTTGAAGAAATGGAGTTGAGAGATGTTTTTAATGTGTGCTTTGTGGTATCTTAAAATTCAGCTATCCATGGCTACAATTTAGAATCTTGCATAGAATACTACCTGTAAATTACTACCTTAAAAAGATTGAAATAAAAGAAAATATTTATACATTCTGTAACAATGAATGTAAAACCATATTGCACTTCTGTTCATGTGTAAAGATGTATTGCATATTAGGAATGATCTTAGTCTACCTATTTACAATTACACATCATTTAATATTCAAAATGTAATCTTTAGAGAGTTACCTTTGTCAAATTCAAGCTATGTCATAAATTTTGTAATTTTATATGCCAAACAATACATTTTTCACTGCTTAAAATGCAAAAAAGGCTTATTTAAATGGGCAGATTGCCCATTTAAAAAAGTATTATAAGGTTGCAAGTTACATATCTGTTAAAAATCTAACTGTAGAAAATATTGAGTCTGCATGGTCACACTGGAAAATTATGTTGGAAATGTAATTCTCTGAAAAAGAAATACAGGCATAACTGGTGTCTGCCTGCAGAATTTGTGAACCTCCTCTTACCTCCGATTTCTATTGTAAACATAAGACAAACCTTCATTTTGAATAATCATTATAAGAGAAAAATTATTTTAAGCTGTTACATCAATAAAAACCAGAGACACTACACAATCAACCAGGTTCGGACTCCTCTACACGTTACATAAGATTTATTGCACTAATTTGCACTAATTTGTAATTGTTTATTTCTTTCTTCTATAATGTTTTCCTCCCTCTTTTACAATGTTTTATATATCCTGTTTCTATGATTCAAAATCATCAATTTGAAATAATGACCTTTTTTCAGACCGCCTTCAAAACACAATAAAATAACTTTAAAAAATAAATAGAAATTTTAGTGCATTTGCTCATCAAATGGATTCATCGATGTAATAAATGCAATGATAAATGATATGAATTTATTGTCATCAAAATGAAGATGTAGGCCTCTCATAATTTTTTTAAATAAGTTTTTTTTTATTTTAATTTTGATTTTATGTTATCTTATGTTATCATTAGAAATTAATTCCTGAACTAATAAAAAATAACGTCTCCTATCCCCAAGTGCACCTTCTAACAAAACCACAAATAGATCGGCCGCTGCTGCGGCCGATAATAACTCATTTGTTACCAATTAAAACTACAGGTATCGTCCAAGAATATTGAGTATATGCTATATCTAAGCTGAGATCAAAAAGTGGCGTTAGGAAATCAGGTTTATTGGTACAAATATTAATTTGGAAGTTGGAAAAGTATATTTTAAGACATGTTAAACTCCAGCCAACCCCTTTGATAATTTAAACTAATATCCGAATTTTAGAAATATGGTTGCACTTAAAATGCACATGATGGTTGCCCAAAATTCTTTTGAAAAGGCTTTCCAAATGAAAATTCCAAGGATATGAAAAAAAATCTAAATTTTATGTTTTCTTATCTGTCATACTTTTGTTGGATAAGTCTAAGGTAAGACGAGACGTTCCTCAAAATCTGATTTGTATATCTTCGTAATGTAAATCAAATATTCAAAATTTCTGATTCTGATTTCTAAACCAGATTCTAAACTTTTTTTTAATCCAAACACTTAACTTAAAGCGTTCTTTAAAAAAAATCCAAATACTTAAACATTTGAAATTGGGAAAAAAATCCTCTGAGGATTATATTAGAAGAACTACTCGTGGTATCTTGCAGATATGCCTGGTAAGGTACCTCAATTTTTGTGAGTAAACATGTTTAAGAAGCAATACTACAATGACAAACTCTTAGAAAAAATTATCTGTTATTAAGGAACGTCTCGTCTGTCCTTAAATGTAGCTATAGGTTGCTAAATATCAGCGAAAAGTTTATCATAACTAGGGATGTCAGCGAATATTCGAATATTCAATCGATGAGTTGATGTTTGAATATAAATGTATGATTCGAATATTCGGTTGTTAAGTTTACAAGCATTTAATATATATATAGGGAAAAATCTGGCAAGTTTTACAGTACCCGCATCGTTTTTCTTTACACTTCTATCGTGTCCTATCGTGCGTGTATCCTATCGTATCGTGCGTGTATCCTATCGTATCATGCGTGTATCCTATCGTATCCTATCGTATCGTGTTTTCCGTTTATCAGGTTTTGCGTTTTCTATCGTGTTTTCCGTTTATCGTGTTTTGCGTTTATCGTGTAGATCGTTTATCAGGTTCTATCGTGTATCGTGTTTTGCGTTTATCGTGTATATTCGGAAACCCTCGCTTTTAATCTTTACTATAGAAAAAAAGTACTGAGCGATTCCGAGTTTCTTTTTCGTTTTGTTAACTAAAATAAGATTACTTCAACCGATAAAGAGAAAAGAAAGTTTTATCCCTTGTTTTTTCATCATTAAAAGAAATATTAAAGCGTAGAAACAAAAGAATAAATAAATAACGAACTCATAAATAAATAATTGTATTAATTAATTGATAATAAAATAATTAAATAAAATGATTATATTATGGTAAAGAAGAGACTGATAATCAAAATTTAAACAGTAACTCTCTTTTCGGAAATGAAATTATAAACGATCGCCTGGTCTTTTTTATATATATATAATTTACCGAATTGTATGATTTATTTTGTCAAAATCAAATATTATGAATAAGATTTTCTTAAATGAATCAGAGGTACTGGAGAAAGATTTTTGGTAAGCTACGGTAAATGCGTACCCAAAAAGCAAATAAATAAATAA
Source organism: Saccostrea glomerata (assembly GCA_003671525.1). Lineage (NCBI taxonomy): Eukaryota > Metazoa > Mollusca > Bivalvia > Ostreida > Ostreidae > Saccostrea > Saccostrea glomerata. Next base: position 79,017 of record PRKT01000781.1, read on the forward strand.
TAAGCATGGGATTGATATTATCTTTTTTTAATGCAATGTTTTTCCCCCTTGTTTATCGTCTGATAATATAAGTAATATGTATGCACAATTATTTACAGTCTTGATGTTACAAAAATAATAAAGAAGACATTGATTCAGGTGAATTTAACACCGATTTTGGCCGTATACGTTCAATTTTTAAATTTATTTTTATCACTATTTGAATAGCTAATTATACATTCCTTGATATATGCTTAAATTTAAAAAAAATCAAAATTATAAGATATAATGCATGAAAATATTCTTCCCAATTTATCACGCAATGGCTCTTACTATAAAATAGAAGTTTTTCATTAACTTTATCAGGCATTAGATAATCTAAAAATAATATATACAGGGAAAACATTATGTTTTTTAAGGTAGTCCGATCCTCCGGTTTATAGAATTAGCAGTTAAGTAATCAAAAATACTCATAAAAGTATCTCTGAATCCACAAAGTTAAGTAAATTTATCCACAGTATTTCTTTGAAGTTCAAGATTAAACTTAATCATATTATATAGGGAAAATTCTCAAATTTTGCAGAAAAAGCGAATTAGAATATCAGCAATACATTTTCTAATTGCAAATTGATCAACAAATATATTTTAGGTTAAAATGATAGGTATCCAGGCATTCAGAGAAGTCATGCTTTTTATACTTATTGGTATTTTTTGTCTTCTACATGTATTTCCGTCATATATTCAATAATACGTAGTATAAAAGGCTTTTGCTTTCATTGCAAGACACCTCAAATCACTTCTTATTTCATATCATTCTTATAAGCACTGGTATCTAAGGCTTGGTTCAAGAAAATGTTATTTCTCTAAAACTGTGTCATTTTTTTCCTTTTATAGGATACAAATGTCAACTTTTATAAGAACTTTTCTATGACTTCAAAAAACCTTGAATCTTATAAAGATGAATAAAATGAAAACTGTTGCATGAAAAAAAATTATTTTCAAGCTTCATTTTGATGCATTTTAAATTAATTTTTGGAGTTATCCTTCCTGGCTGAGGATCGGATATCTTTAACAGCTTACCTTTTCAGCGTGGAAATAAACTGAAAATATAATGCATCGGGGTGTCAAATCGAAGACCTTTCCTTACCAGAAAACTAACACGTATGTGTACCTCTCTAATAAGCACACTGCCTTCATGTGGGGTCAACACCTCGGCACGTGTGTTTTCACCGTCAACATACATGTACGGCTCTTACACCTGGGGTCAATTATAAACTAGTTACCTCGAATACTGGTTTCAATGAAACGCATCTACTTATTTTCGGGAATTTGTTCCTAACTTGTGTGAACAAACTTTTCAAATATTTTATTTAAAATAAATTAAAGAATTGTACAATTTATGGATTTCAAAATCATCTCATTGCTTGAATTTTAAATTAATTCAATGAAATGAAGTCCGTAAACTCAGTCCGCTGATTTATTTCATTTGTACAATGTTTCCATTATGTTTATTCAAATAAGTCTTTTAATAAACTTAAAAAAAAAATTGCACTTATGGTACACGAACTTTCGGATAATCGGATTTTCTGCGTAATACGAACAGAATTAATTCTAGAAAAACAATTTCATTGATCGTAGAAACGGATGAAGTTAGTTCTAACATTCTAAACTATGAAAATAAGCTCACATTATTTTTAACTGTATTTTACTATAATAATAAAACAAAAGAAGTCGTCTGATTCCGCCGTGACCATGCAAGACAAGTAAATACACCGAATCAATTTATAGTATTAATCGATTTCATTCTAAATGCGTACATGTATATAACTTTATATAAGAAGTCAATATTATTTTTGACTATTTGATTAGATCTTGTTTATCTAATTCTAAATTGGTTACGGACTTTCAACATCCCGCCCTTCGAATATGCCTCATATGAAATTACCGGGTAAGTCTAAAATAATTTTCAGGGTTTAATAATTCATTTGCCGACATAAAACTATTTTTTGTTATTATTAGAAACAGTACACAGAAGTTTATTAGTAGCGATTTATAATTATTTAGTCATAAAAGTCGCATTTCTACGGAAGCCCGTTGAAGCCAGTTCAGAGAGAGAAATATTTTTTATTGCGATTAATCGCAATAATTATTACGTTTTAAACGCAAAACATTGCGATTAATCGCAAAAATCATTACGTTTACACGCAAAGCACTTTGCGTTTAATTGCAAAAGATTGCGTTTAAACGCAAAAGATGGCGTTTAAACGCAATAATATTTTTGCGTTTAATCGCAATAATCTTTGCTTTTAAACGCAAAACTTTTGCGATTAATCGCAATTATTTTTGCGTTAAAACGCAATACTTTTGCGATTAAACGCAATAAGGTTTGCAATTTATCGCAATGATTTTTTGCGTTTAATCGCAATAATTTTTTGCGTTTAATCGCAATCATTTTTTGCGTTTAATCGCAATCATTTTTTGTATTTAAATGCAAAGATTAAAATAAATACTATGGTCTGATTCTTTAAAGAAGAGTCGTTTGGTTTTGTGTCTTTTTTAAAATGTTGCTGTGTGTAAGATTTTAAGTTTAACAATGGCATCCTAACAACCAAGTTTCTTAAAGCTATAAGAGCCCAACACTTTTAACGCAACCATTAATCAATTTCTAAGATATCATAGCTAATTAAGAATGTTTCAGTCGTACTAATAGACATCTCAATTTGGTAGAACACATCGGCCAATCTGTTTTCATTTGATTTATTTTTCATTTCATATGATTCCATCTCAAAAATTCTCGTGTTCTCGTGTTTACGTATGTGATCAAAGGAAAGGTTGTGAATATACATATACATGATATGTACATGTACGTATACATAAGTCAAAACATTTTATCAGTTGTTTCCTTAAGCCCTTTATTTAGGTACAGGGTTTAAACTTGGTGACCGCAACGTGGAGTAATAGTTTTTCAATTAATATTTCTTTTCCGGTCTTTTATTTCGAAAATCCTTTAAAATTGTTTGCATAGTTTTAAAGTTTAAAAGTAGGGAAAAAATATAGGAAATGTCATTTGTGTTTGTAAGCAATTGACCAAACTTTAACAGGAATATAGATATCTATACATACTGAAGCTTTGTTTCTTTCTTAGGTTTTCTTTGTTTTAACAGACCAACACTTCTTTCTCCTCTTTGATTATTACCAATGATTTAACCATTCAGAAAATGCTTGTTCAGAAGAATCTGATTCTATAAAGCTTTACAATACACAATTCTCCTCATAGGATACTACATATCAGCGTGGATTCATTGCGCTCTTCACAGATCATTAGAAATGATTGTTTATACAAAGATTATTGCGTTTAAATGCAAAACGTTATTGCGTTTAATCGCAATATTATTGCGATTAAACGCAATAATTATCGCGATTAAACGCTATAAAAAATATTTCTTTCTCTGAACTGGCCCCAACAGGTCTTCCGTACATTTCACTATATTAATTTTTGTGTTTTGTATAGTAAAAAAAAATTAATCATTGAATGTTCGTTAATTAATACGTGGTTTTAAGTATCTGATATATAAATGTTAACACGTACATAAGTGAGAGCTTATAGCGTAAATGTACATATGCATTTGTAGCAGATTCATATTCTGTTGACACAGTTTACATGTATTAATGCAGAGCGCCATTATATATACAATTATTTAGATTTCTTGATAGATCTATCATGTTATAGCTATTAATTTTGTTAAAGCCGATTTCTTTGAACCTTTTTTTTGGCCTGTCCTCTACATGTAATTTTTTTTCTAAGATTTTAATATTTAATAGCGATATTTAGATACATAGCAGATTGTAAGCTTTGGACATTAAATACAAATATTTAATTAATTGCGTAAATTTCTTAGTACTAAATAACTTAGGACTTGTACATAAATTTATTAGGTACAAATATATAATTTTTTCATAAATTATAAATTTATTTGTAGAGTTAATTATAGTACCCGTGAGAAACTGCACATAATTATGTTAGGGATTTTTGTGCAACAATTACAAGTATATTAAAGTATCCATAATTAAACGATTTATAGTTCAACCTTAAGATGAGAATTTCAACATTTACACAAAAAATCGTAAATTTACACGCTTGAGTAGAAATAAAAAAAATACAGTCTCCATTTCATAATAATCCATTTAATCATTGTCAATTTTTTTTAATTAAAAAAAACAACTTTCGTAAAATTAACACAGTGATCTCAAGTTTTTTTTTTATTATAATTATTAAATGTACTTTATAATTTAGATTTGAAGCTTTGCAAGTATTACATGTAAAATTTATATTGCAGTAACTAAACAAAATACTTAGTAATCTTTTCGTCTTGTCAGATAACGTTCCGCATTTTGTAAACAATCCTATCAGGTTTTGCGTTTATCCTATCGTGAAGATCGTTTATATTGTACCAGGTCTATCGTGTTTTGCGTGTATCCAATGAATTAATGAAAGACTTTAGTGTAAGATGAAGAAAAGGATGAATCAAAGTTGACCGAGTTACCACTGGGTATATATTCCATTTACATAGAGTTGTATAATGTAAATCTTCTGTAGCAAGAAGGGAAAAGGAATTAGCTGAAGATTCCAAAGCAAAGGTGATAAATGAAGCATCAACAGGATTACAACATAAAAAACTTTATGTTCAAGAATTATCTTCAAGTGTGACTATGACAATCACACGAAGCCCTCGGGTGGTAAGGATTCCTTTGCATTGAAGAAATGCCTAAAAGGAGAAGTGTTAGTAGCTTGTAAGGGAGTAGATGATGACTTTTGTTAAATGTTTCGTAGGTTGGATTTGAAATATGGAAGACCGGAAAAGTTAACGGATGTAGTTTTGTGTGAGCTAAGGAGTTTCATCGTTATAAAGGATGGAGACCATCGTGGATTTATTCGTATGGTAGACACTATAGAAAACCGTTGGATTGATTTAAAGAAGGATGGTTTGGAATCCGAAATTAACACTTTAGCAATGGTCAGTGAAGTTGGGAAACTGTTGACAAGGGTTCAGAAAAGAGAATGGGTTATCTTCATACAAATAATCAGGACATCAGATTGTAAAGATATTTTTTTTTCCTACTGAGAGAAAAATATGCTATTGAATACATGGAAAATAAACTTCGAAATGAGGATACCAAAGGTAAACACCACCAAGTAAAAGTCCATTCGACAATCTATTATGCGCCATACAAGGATGAACTTAAGGAAAATTTGATCAACAGCAGAAGATTCTGTAGCAGGTTGTCTAAGGTCTAACAAAAGATGCTGCAGCTATAGCTGGTAGAAGCATTGAAGATACACAACAGAGGGGCAACACTCGCAAGTGGAAGTGCTGGTATCATGGTGTTGACACCCATGAAATAGGAAAATGTTCTTGATTCACACAGCATGATTAAAAGGAGAAGATTTAACTTCTAAGAAAAAACGGTGGATGCTTCAGCTGTTTGAAGCTGGGTCATGTGTCAAGTAGATTAGCCGACAGAAAGTCATGCAGCATACATGGATGTGGACGCACGCATCATCCAACTCTACACAATGAAAACAAAAATGGTGATTCACTACTTACGAAGTCATGGATTGTGAATGGTGATCAAGTTCAAGGAATTGATAGAATATTATTGATGGTAATAGAGTCAGAGTCATATCAGATGAAATAACAACATTTTTTTAACCCTGGGGCAAACATGTCCTTTATAACACATAATGCAGCAAAGCGACGTGGACTAGATGGAAGGGATATTAACTTATCACTGACGAAATTAAGAAATTCCTGTGAAACTATACAGAGCAAGAAGTACATTGTACATTTGTGAGACAATGGAATGTCAGAGCATATGGTATTGAAGAAGTGACCGCATACGTAGATTATCTTGAGGTTAAACAAGTTGCACACTTATTTTTTTTGGAATAGCAGGGAAAGATGTCTGAAGACCAACAGGTAGAGCGGATCTACTAATAGGAACAAATTGATGTATTTTTCTCCCTGAAAAGGTCCAAGAAGTGAATGGTCTTCAACTCATGAAAAATCAAGTTGGATTTTGTGTGCGGGGCAAAAATGAACTCTTAAAGGGATCAAAGTCGAACGCATATAATTCTATTCAGATTCTCTTTACATCTGGTATCATAGTTATATAAAAGAAAATGACATTGCTGGTATTAACTGTACTTACGTTAACATAGAATTGAACAGATTTTTTTAGCATAGAAAATCTTGGAACCGAATGTAGACTTCAATGTGGCGGTTGTAAGTGTGAAAAATGTCCGGTTAGAGGAAAGAAATTCACTCGTCAGGAAGAAAGAGAGATGATCCTCATACATGATGGACTAGAATATGATCACGATAAGAGGTGTTTGACTGCATCATACCCTTAGATTAGAAATCAAGATGAGTTACCAAACAATTTCCACTCTGCTCAAGCAACACTCAAATCAATGGAAAGACTGAATGGCAGAGAAGTGAATATGCGAAGTATATGACCAAAAAATCCATGACATTGTTACACGTAATGTGGCGAAAAATCTAGATGAAGATAAAGGACATGAAGGTCCTATGTATTACTTACCTCACTATGAAGTATTGAAACCCAACTCGAAGACAGCACCCTTACGAATAGTATTTAACTCAATTGCTTCGTTCATGGGGTTTGATCTAAATGACTATTAGGCGAAAGGACCAAATATTCGGAATGATCTAATGTCAGCATTACTTCGATTTCGGGAAGATCAAACAGCAATAGCCGGAGATATTACAAAGATGTACAATGCTGTCAGAATCAGTGATTTGGATCAACATACTCACAGATTCCTTTGGAGAAATATGAACACTTACAAAAAACCTGGTCATTTTGTATTTCAAACTGTGACATCTGGGGATAGACCAAGTGTTCCATTGCAACTTTATCCCTAAGGAAGTTAGCTCAGATGTTTACAGACTGCCACGAAGAAGCGACTGAAATCATTATGAATACTAGTAGCAGTTATGTTGATAGTATGTTTGCCGTTGATAGTAGATCTCGTGCGGAACAGATTACAAAGGATACTGACTTGAAAAGGGAGGATTTCATGTCAAACAGTGGATTTTATCTGGATCAAAGCCTACACATCCACTGGTCCGGGAAATAGAACCACATGAAGAGAAGGTACTTGGAATGATTTGGGAACCAGATGCAGATGTTTTCAAATTCAGAGCAAAACTGAAATTTTCTCCCCAAATCAAATGAGTACGCATTGAGAATGACTTGAGCAGCAATGAAATATCCTCCAAAATACCAAAGACACCCTTTGTTTTGAAATCCAAATCATTGAAAAGGTCCTTATGTGATAGACATGGTTGTAAGGATGGTTAATATGGAGGTGAAAGGGAGAGCATTTGGGATGTACTTATAGATGAAAAGGAAAGAGGAGAATGGATTCACGTCTTCAAGGAACTAATCCTTTTAGAAGATCAGGAATTTCTAAGGTGTATAAAAGCAAAACGAGCAGTAGGAAATCAAATTGTGGTATTTTCTGACTTATGGGACTTGTGCATGAGGTGGATAATTGATGAAGGGGATCTATCAATCACGACTTATTGCAGCTGAGAACAGCATAACTCCTACTTGCCAGCTCTGAATCCCTAGCTTGGAATTATGTGGAGCACTACTTGATGCTAGACTATGTGAAACGATAACAAGTGACTTACATTATGAGTTTGAAGAAGTATATCACATTGTTGAGTCGATGATACTCGGGGCTCAGATACAGAAAGAAAGTTATGGGCACTTTTACTGCGACAATAGTTGCCGAAATACAAGACAGAAACAAGAAAGATGTTTAGTAGATCCAAGGATATATAAATCCAGCTGATATGACAACTCGAACAAAGGATTCACAGTCGTTGGGACCAGAATCAATATGGCAGGAAGGACCTGAATTTTTTAGAAACAAAAACATTGATGAATGGCCAATAAGCCAGGAGTGCAATTTGAAAAGCATTAATCTGCCAGATGTCATAGGAAGTATGCATCAGACTGTACTAATGACACAAAGGAACATCCCAACTTTGATAATGTTAACCTTAGGAACTACATTAGGATGTAATGATTTTTTTGCGATCGAGTCACATTTATTCTTATGCCTGTACCTTATGGTTGAAATCAACATGGAATGTGAATGTCTTTGTTCTATTGCCACCAAAATCGGAGTTTACTAGACTTTACTTACAGTCAGTACACAACAAAGACCATTGTGGGAAAGAGGCGTCTCTTGCAAAGACCAGGAGTAGATATTGGATACCTGGTGCTCGAAGAATCCTGAAGATGAATAAAAACAGGATTGCGTATTATGTCGCATGAAAGAAAAAGACCATTCACTACTCTGAATCCATTAAAAAAAGAACACATGGAAAAGCTTATGGGGTCTTATTTACTTGTCTGGCATCAAATGGTGTTTATTTGGAATTGGCAGATAGTTATTATTTGGACAGCTTTCTTATAGTCCCTCTCAGATTTGTATCTATCCATTGATAGCCACGTAAGACGAGGTCAGATGTGGGTTCTCATCTTCTGCTGCCTCTATGGAAATCAGTGGGATGAATTAAATTGAGATTTGTAGAGGGTAAAATTCTTTGGAATTCATTCTTGCATGGAATGAGAATTTTGCAAATCGGCTGATGCACCATAGGGAAATAGATGTTGTGAGGTTTTTATCAAAACAGTCAACTCTTGTCTTTCCAGTGCTGTAGGAAATGCTGTGATGTCCCTTTCAGAATGACAGACTGTTCTGTTTGAGGTTGCTTACTGTATGAATGAGCAGCCCATAGGAATGAATAGCAAGATCTAAATGAAGGAACTTACTCATGTCCAAATGACCTACTTTTGGGAAGAGCATCTTTAAGAGTTCCACCTGGATAACTGACACAGAAAGAGTGTTTTAAATACCGATGGAAATTTATTCAACAGGTTACTGATTCTTTTTGGAGAAGGTTGATGCGCGACTTCTTTCCAACCCTCATTATTCGTCAAAAGTGCACATAAAGACCATAAATGTCTAAGAAGGGGGTATTGTTCTAGTACAAGAAAGGAATGCGGTAAAAGGACATTGGAGAATGGCTTTGAACTTCGTTACAAAGTCCAGGACACAGAAACAAAATATCACGGACAGAGAGCTATAAAGGATCGTCGGTTGGTTCATCGTATTGTAGTAATATTGCAAGTTGAAGAACAGCTTTGACAATTGGATAGGGGGGGGGGGGCATCGGGATCGATATTCCGTTTTTTTTTAAATTTGGTTTTGTGGTTAAGTATGCATTTGCAATATCCGGTTGGGTTTCGGGTTTTGGCTGATTGACAAATTGTCTACATGTATGACTGATTTCTTTCATATGATAAAAACCCGTCATCGTGTATTCTTTTACTGCATCAGTTAATTATCAAACTATTTTATTTATATTTGGGGGAATGTTTTTCACTGTAAATATTTTTTCATAATTTGTATATAGGTTGAAACAAAATAAATGTTTCAACACCGATGTATATTTAGTAAATAATACTGATTGTGCCAGACTAGATTTGCATAAAACAATAAATCTTCTATTTTTCTGTCATTGAAATATTTCATTACAAATTTTCAACAAAATTTCCCACTTCAAACTTGCAGATCATATTGCTTTAATGTAGGACTTTGCTGACTTTATCTTGTCAACCAATAAAAACCATTCCGCAATTTTTTTTCAAAGCATACTCGTAGGTTAAACTTGAAATCAAACAAAGTATTATAAAATAAGATAATGATTTCTTCTGTTGAACAGCTCTTTTTATGAAGTGTGAATGCATCGATCAGTATATATTTTAAAAAATAAATGTAAAATTTATTTTCAATTTCAATGACTGAGTGCACTATTTATCATGTTTATGGCAGAAAAAAATTTGGAATTTATGTAAATGTTATTTATAATATTGTAAATCTTGCTTTAGCATGTGGACAGGAGAGTCGAACCTGCAAAATGTTAAGTTTTACACATTAAGCATGTGTAAGGCAACCCTTACTGTGTGTTTCGGTCCTAAGAAACGCCGTTTATTTAGTGACAATTTCAATATAAAAAACACGTCGGATAAAATACATTGGTCAGAAAACCCTTAAATAAAGGTACCAAACAATTTTAACTATAATCTGTTAACTCTGGGAGGGACAGTGTTCACGTCAAAAACCTCATTGTCCAACTGATGGGAGAGGGAGGGTCTGTCAGTTCTATATCACTACTGAATTAAATATCCCCTTAGATTCCAAAAAATCCCCTGTTGTCCCCCTGTCAGTCCCTGACATTTTCCTGTCTCTCCCTGACTTTCTCCTATGATCCCCTGTCTTTGTCCCTGCTCTCCCTGTCCAGTCCCTGTCGTCCCCTGTCGTTGTCCCTGCCTTCCCTGTCTACTCCCTGTCGTCCCCTGACATTTATTTTGGCCAAGAAAAGGAGTTTAAAAAATATTTCTGTTGCATTTAAGAGTGAAAAATGATATAGTCTTGAAAACTTTACGTATTTTTTTTGAAAATATAGACTTAGTAAAAAGTTATCACATTTTTAAATGCCTTAACTTAATCCCCTGTAATTTAGTTTCTATAACTTGTATCAATGTGATTTTTTTAGTTTGGTAGCATTTCGGGGGGAGAACGGCAGAGAATTGCATCGATTCTAAAGAAGAAATAAATTACCAATTTATTTCATCTTGTGATGGTAGACGGCATATACATTGTACTTTATGTACCTTTTATAAATATCTATAAACTTTTTCATTTTTTATTTGATCTACTTTGAAACATCTTTGAGCTTGATAATTGTCTTTGTAAAAGAACTAGATTTCAACATTTGGGAATACATTATCAAATCGATGCATGGGATATTTTGTTTTCCCAAAGAATTAAATGAATAAAAAAATTAATTGAAAGGAATGATAAATAAATGTATTAAGAAAATAAATGTCTACTTAATAAATAAAAATTATCAAATAAACTAAAATCTATTTTATTCATTTATTTTCTCATGTGAATAAATCTACAAATCGACTGAATTAGAATGAATGAATAAATAGATAGATAGATAGATAGATAAATAAATAAATAAATAAATAAATAAATTAAATAAATAAATACATAAATAAATAAATAATTAAATAAATTCATTCATTTATTTGTTTATTTTTTAATTTATCACTCATTCATATCCCCAAAGTATGATTTATTAGTTTGATTTTGTTTACTTGCTGAAATATGCTACAAAGTATTTTATTAGCATATTAAAACGACTTTTTATTATTTTAAGTCAATGATGGATATAAAAAAAATCGTCTCATTATGCACAAAATTAATCCATCAATTAGTTTTTGATATTTTGTTTTGATTAAAAAATCAGTTTTCAAAACCCTAACACGGTTCTGAAAAAACATCAAAGCCATTGATGTTTACCAGTAATTAACTCGGGGTACACAGTCATGACACCTAGTGTCTTTCTCACTGACTGCTATACCTTGTTTATGTTGTGGCAGGGCGACCTTGTGTAGTTTGCAGTTGTTTGAAATAACATTTTCTCTTTGTATTAGAACTGATTTTTTCAATCAAAACAAAATAAAAGTATCAAAGAAGCTATTGACGGGTAAAGATTGAGCATAATGAGACGATTATTTTAAAATCCATCATGGAAGTATAATAATTAAAAGCAGATTTAATATGCTTCAGAAATACTTTGACTCATTTTTGTTCGTAAATAGTTTTACATAAGATAAGCCAAAAAAAATCCCTTTTCGGGTATTTGATTATTTAATTTGTTTGTATATTCAATTTTAAAAATTAAACATTGTTTTTATAATGATTAAATACATGCAGTTAATTAGTTTATTTATTTTTTATTCACTAACTATTTAAAATCAATTATTGTATTGATTTTAAAAACTAAAATATTACAAAATGCGCCAGTACCCTGCTGTCTTTTCTTCTTCTTTTTTTTTTTT
>PRKT01000781.1:91340-105668 GCA_003671525.1 Saccostrea glomerata
TTTTTACAAAGTCACTCCATTATTAAATGAATAAAACACATTACTTCGAAATAATTACATTTTAAATAGATAAAATAAATCAATAATTAATTATTTAAAAAGTAGCAATCTATTTATTTATTCATTTTTAAAACTGAAAATACAACAAATAATTCAATCAATTATATCTGCAAGAAATTGTGGCTTTTTTATTGCTTTTTTTTTTGGGGGGGGGGGGGGGGCCAAAAACGGGAGACTAGAGATCCCCCTAATTGATTGAATTTGATTCAAAATAGGACAGGGGACCACCATTTGATTCTGAGGGAAGGGGAGGGGGGTTTATTTTACATAAACTGTTGCATCCTTAGATGTGCTACAAAGTATTTTATTACCAAATTAAAACGACTTTTTATTATTTTAAGTACATGATGGATATCAAAACAATCGTCTCATTATGCACAATATTAATCCATCAATTAGATTTTTGATACTTTGTTTTGATTAAAAAATCAGTTTTCAAAACCCTAACACGGTTCTGAAAAAACATCAAAGCCATTGATGTTTACCAGTAATTAACTCGGGGTACACGTCATGACACCTAGTGTCTTTCTCACTGACTGCTATACCTTGTTTATGTTGTGGCAGGACGACCTTGTGTAGTTTGAAGTTGTTTGAAATAACATTTTCTCTTTGTATTAGAACTGATTTTTTAAATCAAAACAAAATAAAAGTATTAAAGAACCTATTGACGGGTAAAGATTGTGCATAATGAGACGATTATTTTGATATCCATCATGGAAGTAAAATAATTAAAAGCAGATTTAAAATGCTTCAAAACTACTTTGTCTCATTTTTGTTCGTATATAGTTTTACACAAAAGCCAAAAAAATCCCTTTTCGGGTATTTGATTATTTAATTTGTTTGTATATTTAATTTTAAAAATAAAAAAAGATTGTTTTTATGATAAATAAATACATGCACTTAATTAGTTTATTTTTTTTTTTGTTTACTTTTTTTTTTTTACAAATGGCACAAAGTCAAACCAGTTTTTAACGAATAAAACAGATTGCAGCGAAATAAATCCATAGTAAATAAATAAAATAAAAGATATGAATAATAAAAAAAAATATTAATAAAATATCAATCTATTTATTTATTTTTGAAATTGAAAATACAACAAATTAGTGAATCATTTATATCTGCAAGAAATTGTGTTTCTTTAGTTTTATTTTATATAAACACTTGCATCCGTAGATGTGATACAAAGTATTCTATTACCAAATTAAAACGACTTTTTATTATTTTAAGTACATGATGGATATCAAAATAATCGTCTCATTATGCACAATATTAATCCATCAATTAGATTTTGATACTTTGTTTTGATTAAAAAAATCGGTTTTCAAAACCCTAACACGGTTCTGAAACAACATCAAAGCCATGGATGTTTACCAGTAATTAACTCGGGGTACACAGTCATGACACCTATTGTCTTTTTCACTGACCGCTATACCTTGTTTATGTTGTGCATTTTGGAATATTTTAGTGCTTAAAACCAGTACAATAATTGATTTTAAATAGTTAGTAAATAAAAAAAACAAATAAACTAATTAACTGCATGTATTTAATCATTATAAAAACAATGTTTTTATTTTTAAAATTGACGATACAAGCAAACTAAATAATCATATACCCGAAAATGGGATTTGTTTGGCATATTCAATGTAAACTGATTTACGAAAAATATTTAAACTACTTTTAATTATTTTACTTCCATGATGGATGTCAAAATAATCGTCTCATTATGCACAATCTTTACCCGTCAATAGTTTCTTTGATACTTTTATTTTGTTTTGATTGAAAAAATCAGTTCTAATACAAAGAGAAAATGTTTTTGAGTTTGTACTTTTAACTTGTTAATCAATCCGTTTTTATCCGTGTTTCAATTTTGTGTCAATATTAGAGCGATCGATAGGGGGTAATTTTACCGACCAATCAGAAGAGACACTAAATGTAGATTCTACGTCACTTCTTGTTTTGATTCGATCGCAGTAAGAAGGGTTTTCCAAGTGTTGCCCGCCATCCACCCCGATCATTATTCCACCTTTATTCCTAACTGCTAAATTTATATGCAATGTAAAGAGTTCATGGATAAAAATGTTTAAAAATACATATATGTTTATATATTTTGATATGTTTTTATTTTGGCAGTTGTTATCCGCCAAGGCAGTTTTTGTCTGCCACCTTTTTTGCTGATTGTTATTTTTTACTTTCTGGATTGTTTATTTGGATTTTCTTCATGTAATATGTTACACTGGGGAGATCAACTAATGTTTTGTACAAATTTACACATTTTTCCAAGAGTGATCTCCCCTTTATCTGATGTATCTTTTGATTATCTTTCGTCATTTATACATGTATAATAAATGACAAATTCATCCATCAAACTTTGTGTTTGCGTTACTTTAATATGGATGTGATATGGTCTACATAAACTTAGAAGTGTGTGCAAAAAACTAGCTTCAGTGAACTTGTAAAATTAGTTAAATTACACTGGAGAACATAAATGTTATTTCAAACAGCTGCAAACTACGCAGTACGGTTAAGGCAACCCATGGAAAAAATATGGTAATGAGGTCATAATGAGGTTTGACGTCATGACAGTTGCTCCGCCCTGATTGATCCTTATAAGGAAATAGAGCTCAAAATAACTATTTACCGATATTTGCAATAATTTGTAACAAACGGCAATATTTCCATGTCTAAATAAATAGTTATTAGTGATTTTCTCCTATATAGAATGGCATGTTTTTAAAATAATCCGATTTCTTATGTGCCGTTTGGCTGCATTCGGCTTCAGCCAAGCGCTTGCACTCGATGACACAGAATGTTGTTTACATGTATCTAAAACGTGGCGACATCAGCTGAGATATGCAGTGGATTTATATGCAATAATCAGACATTCTTTAAAGAATTAGGGATAAGATAAGAAACAAGGCATTGTTTATCCCTATTACGAGAATATGAAGACATTATTACAGAAAATAATGGAAGAGTGAGACGATCTGCACCAGCTCCCTAGATCCATCACTGCAGTGCATTCAGCCCAGGTATGTATGCACATGTTTGAACATTATGTAGATATGCTTCTGTTAACATCGAAGAGAAAACGATCGCGAGTGTGTACGTGTATATTTAGATGTATTATCACGGTCAGTGAAAAACTAATGCAGTGCAGTGTGTGTCGCCCCCCCCCCTCCCAACAGCCCACATAAAGTTGATCACTTTGTTTTACTAAAAATCTAAAAATGTAATTTTACGAAATATAGAGTCGATAAGCTTATTTTCTTTGTGACGACATGTGTAATAAGGGTGTTAATTAGTTATACCAACTTAGACTAAATTAAATTTGAAATTTCATTGCTGCAGTCAATGTGTTGACAATGATTTACTGAACATGTAATGTTGTTGTCTTTTTGGCATACAAACATGCTAAATGTAACAAATATTATTTGTATCATTATGATGAAAACAAAGAACCTCCACTTTAGATCTATGGGTTTAAATTTTTAGAATTTCTAAATTAATGGTGAATAAAATATTTAATTTTTTTAGTATGATTTCAATTTTTAAGTCAATTAATTTCTGTAATTTATACATATTTTTTTAAAATCATATGACATATTATACTTTTATTATTGTAGCAGTCAAGGGATCCAGGCTTGAAGTATAAATAAATACAAAATGCATCCATTTCTCCACAGGGTATGTACACTTATAAGCATTTCACATTTTTTTTAACCATGCTTGTGTGCATGGTTAGGCTTATATTTATTTTTCATTTTGGTAAAGATGAAAGAATGTTTTTTTTTCATATTCTAATCATTTGTTCTTGTTAATGTCAGAGGTTTTAATTTCCTAGAAGAGTTTTGTAAATAAATACAGCTTTGTTTCCATTTAACTTTTGTATGAATTTTAATTCACTACAGTTTACAATATATCATGATTTGTTTTGTCAAGTGTAAAGTGATTTTACTTTACAATGTATTTTATTTAGTAATCTCATAGCAATAGCATATATAATGTGTTGCAGATATTCCTAAAGAATTAGACCAATGGAATCATTCATGATCAGGCAGCAAGTTAATCCATGATGTAAGGAAAATGGTATGCTCCATATTAGCTATAAACCAAATTACCATGCAATATTCCTGGCAAACAATATATAACAGTAGAATTGCAAACATTTGATTATATATGCATCCAATGCATGTTTCCATGCATTAATCTTAATTTAATTAAATTTTAATCACCAATTTATTCTTAGTAATGGTATGTTACAACATGAATGTCCTGATTTTCTCATACATGTATTTTCAGAATTGATTTCATCCACAAGAACATGAAGTGATGGAAAAAAAATGCAGCCCCCAGTATTCCTTGTACAGTCTATCTTAATTTGAAAAGCTGTTTATGAAATAAAATTTCTTCATAAAAAATTATTTGACTTTTTCATATTCATGTACTTACTGTACAGGTGTTATAAAAGGCTATTAAGATTTGATAATCTTGACTTGCATATATTTGTGTGGTGCCAGGCTGTCAATGTCCATTAAGATTTTTTTCCAGCATGTACATTGTGTTAATTTGTTTTTCTTAATAATAGTAACTAAAAAGGAGATTAAAGGCCCCCTAATTGATTCAAAACAAGAAAGGGGACCACCATTTTATTCTAAAGGGAAGAGGGGGGGTGGCAAGTTTTTCCCAAGTCATTATTTTATTAAATTTCTTTTCATGTCAGGTCTACTAATATTTATTTCCAATAAGATGAAGATTATTTATTTTCCTCCCTACTGAAAAATGTCCGACAAGCTAAAAAATTATAGGATGGGGAACACTGGTCTGGGGCAGATTAATTTTTTTTATCCTGTCTGGGACATATTTATTTTCAACATTTTAGATCTAACCCCCCCCCCCTCTTATGGAATAAAATGGCAGTCCCTTTAACAAATACAGGTATTTGTATGTCTTAGTTCTTGAAACGTATGACTTAAGGGGAGACAGGGAACATGTCACATGACTAAAAAGACATATTACGTCATAATCGGTGATGATATACATGTTAAACGTTGTTAAAATCAACAGTTATTGTGTAATTTTATTCTAAATTCTAAATTGTGTTTAAAACATTTAATTTTAGAAATTATTATTAATAAAATTCTTAAAGATCTTGCCATTATTTAGATATTGTGAAGTTGCCAAATTTACACATTTGTTTCTCTTTACCCTGCAGTTGACGTCAGTGACGTCATAGACGTAGTGTTTGAATTCTCAGTGCAGCAAGATCAAGTACACACACCCGTCATGATCAGTTTTATTTCATCATAAACAGGTCACAGTCAATGTATCGTAATAAATTTCTGAAGCAGATTTTTTTGATTAATATTATTTCGTGTTTAGTAGCAGAGATTCTCTCTATTTAGATAATTTTGAATGTTTATGTTTTCGTTTGACGTCACAATTGATTTCCCGCACTCAGAAAATACAAACGTAAAGCGTTTTTATCATGCTTACGTCTAATTCAACGATGTTCTGTGCGATATTAAGGTAAGCTTCACCCTGCGATATTTATGCAGTAAATAATTACGATGAAGGACTGATATTAAATCGTAAATTTAGAAATATTTATTGACAGATTTTTTTTCCAAATGAGGTTTTTATCGTTGAAGCTGCCTTGAAAAATGCAGAAATTATTCCACCCAAATACTATATAAAGTTAAAACAATTGCTTTCAGATAATTCAAACACTATATATATTCTGAAATATTTGAGTATATAGTATTATCTATCATATTTATCGTTTAGGGGTAAAAATTTGCATTATGGACTCCGTTATGGGCCCGTAAACATGAAGTATCTAAACTCC
Source organism: Saccostrea glomerata (assembly GCA_003671525.1). NCBI lineage: Eukaryota > Metazoa > Mollusca > Bivalvia > Ostreida > Ostreidae > Saccostrea > Saccostrea glomerata. The sequence continues at coordinate 97,246 of PRKT01000781.1, forward strand.
ATATAAACTCTAAACAGGGCGGTATTTGTGGGGCGATATCTTTTAAATAAGTCAAGAAATCCCATGACAGGACTGTTTTAAAATGTTAAGTACATATTAAATTCTGTATCGTTTTCGGTGACTTTTTATAGAAAATGTTGCCTTAACTGTACTGCGTACACAAGGTCGTCCTGCCACAACATAAACAAGGTATAGCGGTTAGTGAAAAAGATAATAGGTGTCATGATCGTGTACCTTGAGTTAATTACTCGTCAACATCAATGGCTTTGATGTTGTTTCAGAACCGTGTTAGGGTATTTGAAAACCGATTTTTAAATCAAATCAATGTATTAAAAATGTAATTGACAAATTAATATTGTGCATAATGAGACGATTATTTTGATATCAATCATGGACTTAAAGTGATAAAAGTCGTTTTAATATGCTAATAAAATACTTTGTAGCATATTTCAGCAAATAGATAAAATAAAACTAATAAAACAAATTTTGGGGACATAAATGAGTGATAAATTAAAAAACAAACAAATAAATGAATAAATTTATATAATTCTCATTATATATTTATTTATTTATCTATTTATTCATTCATTCTTAATTCAGTCGATTTGTAGATTTAATCACATGAGAAAATAAATGAATGAAATAGATTTATTGTTTATTTAATAATTTTAATTTATTAATTAGGCATTTATCTTATTAATGCATTTATATATCATTCCTTTTAATTAATTTTTTATTCATTTAATTCTTTTGGAAAACAATTTATCCCATGCATTGATTTGATAATGTATTCCCAAATGTTTAAATTTAGTTCTTTTACAAAGACAATTATTAAGCTCAAAGATGTTTCAAAGTAGATCAAATAAAAATGAAAAAGTTTATAGATATATATAAAAGGTTCATAAAGTACAATGTATATGCCGTCTACCATCACAAGATGAAATAAATTGGTAATTTATTTCTTCTTTATAATCGATGCAATTCTCTGCCGTTCTCCCCCCGAAATTCTATCAAACTAAAAAAAAATCACATTGATACAAGTAATAGAAACTAAATTACAGGGTATTAAGTTAAGGCATTTAAAAATGTGTTAACTTTTTACTAAGTCTATATTTTCAAAAAATACTTAAAGTTTTCAAGACTTTATCATTTTTCACTCCTAAATGCAACAAAAATATTTTTTAAACTCCTTTTCTTGGCCAAAATAAATGTCAGAGGACGACAGGGAGTAGACAGGGAAGGCAGGGACAACGACAGGGGACGACAGGGACTGGGCAGGGAGATCAGAGAATGTCAGGGGACGACAGGGAGTAGACAGGGAAGGCAGGGACAACGACAGGGGACGACAGGGACTGGACAGGGAGAGCAGGGACAAAGACAGGGGATCATAGAAGAAAGTCAGGGAGAGACAGGAAAATGTCAGGGACTGACAGGAGTATGGAATGCCATATACGACAGCCAACTGCTTACTGCCAACTGCTGACTGCTTACTTCCAACTGTCAGCTGCTTACTGCCAACTGCCACACATATTTGAATAAATTTTATTTTTATATTGATATTTATGTAAATTCTTTTAAAAAGGCGCGGATCTAGAGGACATTTTTTCCAAGAGGGTTACTCTGGTAAAAAAAATCCTGACCAGAAATTTCCTGACAAGAAAAAAATGTGAAAATTTATTTCGCCCGGGGAGAGGGGGGTTTTATGCGTCATACCTTCATGTGTATGACATTTTTCATACCAACTAAATTAACACGAATCCACATTTTCGGTTGGGGAAGGGGAGGTGGGTTGGTGGGTGGGGGAGGGTTCTAAGGCCCCTTTTAGTTGATTTATTTTATACATTAAAAAACTTTTAGTTGGTTTAGTTTGTGCATTGAATAACTTTACAAATTTCTGGACCCCTCTCTCTAGATCTATGGATGTAAAACATATTTTATTTGTACAAATAAAAAGATAGAAATGTTTGATCGGCGTTTTCTAAGTGGAGGGTCCAAGGTCAGTTACACCGGTAGTTTGTTTAGTTTATTTAACGTATAAATGTACATCTATGCATGTGAAACATTATAACACACAGAGATATACATCTTTAATTTGAGGAAATTTTTAACTATAGAATATAATAGAAAACGGAAATTTATTTTCAAAACATCTTTCTCTGCGAAACGACAAATATTTTTCATTATTATTCTCTCTTCAAAGGTTTGTTGTCTCCGGGGGAGGGGGGGGGGCTTCTTTAAAGATTAAAAGCAGAAAATACTCATTTTATTACCTATTTCAAATAAGAAAAAAAATAAATAATGTACTTTATCAACCGCATATATTGAATATTACATAAGATAAAACATATTGGTCATTTTATTCAATTCAATTTTACCAGGGTGACCCCCTTGGAAAAAATGTCCTGGATCCGTGCCTTTTTTCCCCCTTTTTTGTGAAAATTCATATATATCAAAACAAATATAAAATTTATTCAAATATGTGTGGTAGTTTGCATTTAGCAGCTGACAGTTGGCAGTCAGCAGTTGGCTGTCGTATATGGCATTCCATACAGGAGGACAACAGGGGATTTTTTGGAATCTAAGGGGATATTTAATTCCAGTAGTGATATTCAAACAAAAAAATATTTTAATAGAACAAAAATATATATTTTTATTCAATGAATAACGATAATCGTGTGTTGGCGTGCTTTTCATGGCCATTTAATAGATATAAAATATATCATAAAAATACAATTAATAAACAGATGTATGCACCGCTGGTAAACGTTTGGCAGCATAGAAATTAAGCAATAAAAGTGCCATCTTGATCCAGGGAGCCTAAAAAAAACAGTGCCCTCACCCCACCCCGGAGAAAGCAATCTATGCAAAGTATGCTAAACGACAGACACCACATGCAGGATACCCAAGGTTAGACAATACACCTTCACATAGTGTTCTCGACTCTCCCATCACCGTAAAAGGCAAGAGTTCCAAGCCATGACGCTGAAAAGAGAAATTAACAAACCGAAAACGATAACGGGAAACACAACTTCCATAGCACTATACCATATACAAGTATATTTTAGAATAAAAGAACGAAGTTACTTTTTACAAAAAGAGAAATTGACTACTTTGGTCTAATAAAGTAACTTTAAGGGACTGGGGAGGGAGGGTGGGTACTGAAAAATAAGCACATCTGCTCTTGACTAGCTAGGAAATGGAAAAGAATATTCTAGATGGCATGCAAAAACTAGGGGAAGACGAATCAGCATACCGCACCCGAGTTCAATTATATTTGCAAGAATTACGCATCTTTGAATATGACTGCACAAAATAACCAGGTTTATCCACATGAGATAAACCTCATTATTAGTGACAGTTTCAATATAAAAAGAGGCCCATGGTCCTTATAGGTCACATGAGCATCATGCAACAACTTTCCAGTGATTGAATTTGGTCCATGTTTGAAAAAGGCACCATTGCTCATCATAACTTTACACTTAGCAATTGCTTAGTTTGTTTACTTAATACTCATAGGCAGGGTAGGGGAACAAAAATGCATTTCAACTAATCAGTAATATTCAGCAATAATCAGAAATGTCCCATTTCTAAATATGTTACTCAGTATAACCCTTGATGAACAAGGAGGTTGCACCCCTAATCCGAAACGAATGTGTCTTAAATGAAGATGATTGAATATCTAAAAATTGTAAACCTTGTTTAATATGGATGAAAATTGGTAATTGGTTAAGGGTCCTCCACACCATGTGACTTGTGACGTATATAAAGAAAAAATACTTTTACTTCCGGTTTAACTTAGATTTTACATCAGCGAATTGCCTGGATCCGCTTGTAAGAGAGTCATCGAAAGAGAAAGTAGGACACTCATAACTATAACAATGAACACATGACATGGTCACGGAGTGACCGATATATAGAAAAATATGTCCGTATCTTCTATAAAAGACAGACAAATGACTGGGTTTATGTTATATAATAATTCGTTGCCGGTATGACGGGATCTTTTAGGTTTTTTTATACTTTCAGGCTAATCAACCCACTGACATGATTATCGTTAACAGAGGCTGTGTTAAAAGTTGATATTTTTGCACACTAGTTTGTGCTTTTCAGTAATACATCATCTCATTGTGCTTATAAATATTAATAAAATAGTATGCGTTTCTAGTTTTCCTCTTTTACATATATCTTTGTCTAGTTCACTGTTCAGTAGCCAGTAACTATTGCGGAGACTTGCCAAAGTTTTTGAGTCCTGGGCAACAGGAAAGATAACTCCAAAAAGGAACTTTGATACCAATGATTTTCAAAATATTTTTTCTACAATAGTGTATTTTATTTTAATTCAACTTTTCGGTGTAATCTAGTTCATTGACGTTTCTTCTATACAAAATGAGCCTTCCTTGATTTTTCTCTAGATGTATTTGAGAAGAAATGAGTTTTATTTATTTTTTATAAATTAAATTAATTTCTCTAAAAATACGTTGATCGCTAAAATTTACTTTTTTATGGTTATTTTGTAAGCATAAAAATAAGACAAAATTTTTGGTCCTACAAATAAAAACGCCTTGGGAAAAATATTTTGAAACTTGTGAAATTATTATTTTAAAAATTCCGTATAAATTACATTTTTATCCCTGGTCAGTTTTTATAGGTTGATATGCTTGTTAAATGTAATGCTCAATAATATGAGAACATAAGCTGTGAGTGTGTGGAGGAACCTTAATGGTTTCGATTTCAAGTGTGAAAAGAAAAATACCTCCTGAGTATGGTTAGATAGGGCATAATAATTCTGCAATGCTTGAAATAACAATGATGTATCATTTGATCTTTGGACCTGAACAACTGCCCCCAAACCAGACTGATCAGTCCTTGGAGTTTTTATAAAAATTAAAATAGTATCCATTGATAAAGTAACATGATTACACCTAATTCGACCACCTCGCTCAATCTAAGTAAGGCAAAAAATGCCATTGTAAAGGCAGATTGAAACAGAACTGCCTCATAGGTAAAAAAAAACACATGAGGCAACACATCAATAATTTTTTACAATAAACATGATAAACGCAATGTGATTGGCTTTCTAATATCTTGTGATAGATTAGATTCCTTATAGCTTGCTGATACTTCTTTACAATAAACGAATCAACTGGATTTTGCCAGCCAAGTAAATTGACCAAAAACTAATCGCTTACAAATAGCATTTAGCAGTAGAAAAAGCTAGTTCACTTTCTGAAAGATAAGCTATAAAATTTATAACATGATCTACTGGAGGAGGCCAAATTTGCTGAAAAGCTGATTCTAGTCTAAATTTGTTAAAACATTGCTATCTTTGCCAATACACTCTAGCTGTGTTTTGAGAAACACTGGCCTGCAGGAGGCTGTCTATAGTTGCTGAATTACAGTCCAGAACTCCATAGGAACCATGAAGGATATGGATCTGCCCAAGTAGCAAATCGCAGAAACTGGGACTACTGAAATCGAGAAATGGCATCCATCTGCAAATTTCATTTTTAACACCTGGAATGTGCTGTGTCCTTATTTGAATATTAAACTTGAAAGTTTGCAAAACCAACATCCTAATTTAAGTCATAACTCTCTTGTTTTTGGAAGGTATGTGATTATTAATATAAGCCAGTGTATGAGAAAAGGGGTCTTATGACAAAAAATCACAAATTCAGATTTATGCTGATTTTGGTAGAAGAAAATGCATCAGAATATAAAAATATTATTTGTATATCTTATTAATAAGTGCTTCATTTCATGGTTATAAAAGAGAGTAAAATTGCTAAAACGTCAGAATCCTGTATTTTGACGTCAAAAACTTCATACATCAACCCCGGTGAGATCCTGTTGTATTAAACATAGGATAGATAATTGAAGGAAAATACACAAGTCTATCTAAAAATATAAAGTAGTCTTTGAAAAGGCGAAATTTAAAACTTTCAAAGTGTGGCACCAATCGGATTCGATCCCCCGACTTAAAAAAGAAAGTGTCCACGGTGTAAAAAATCAGCGCATATATCAACCGAGCTAGTCTGACTTTAAGAATAAACGATATAAATTTGAATCAAACGATAAAAATCAGGTTTCCTTATTTTTTGTAGGTTTTTTGTGAATTTCGACCCTAGGGCAGGGATGCCCCTAAAAAATCCTATCTTAAATTATTCCTTACATCCTAACCTATCAAAAGATCACAACTTTATTCAAGGGCAGTGTATGAGAAAAGGGGTCTTATAACATAACGTCATAATGCACAGAAAACGTCATAAACGTCAGGGGCCCGTTTTATAAAAGTACTTACGACTTCAGACCAAGTTTAATTCTTCGTATAACCTTTTAATAAACATTATATCGGAAATTATTTTAAACTTTTTAAAAGGAACGTGGTAAGATATTTTTACACAAACAATTTCAAAGAAAAATATTAATTTTGCAAAAATATTACAACAATCTGAAGTTTTGGGTCTTAGTCGTTAGTTCGTTTGTAAAACAGGCCCCAGAATATTACGCAGCGTCTCCAATTTCATAGTGAAAATAGATTACCTACGCTATTGAACATGTTGAACGTCATCAATTGATCACAGCAGTCACCACCATCATGTGACTATGGATATGGTTAATTCTGAATTTTAAATATTAATTTAAGAAATTAGTTTTGCGCATGTATGTACAATATTTATTTAGTCAGCAATCAATAAAACCGATTACGTAATCTATCAATGCTATAGTAATTAAGTACAGCTGTCAAGACATGGATTGCCTGTATTTGACAATAAGATATTTGATATTGTCATATTGTACCTCACTATAGATACCAGATATTACAAGGTTTATACCAAGGAAATAAATATATATTAAGATTAAATCAGAAGTCAATTGCAAAGAATGAATTAACATGAGCATATATATATATACAGCTCAACGCACTTTTTAAGCTCACACGGTTTTTCGCACAAATTAATGCCATAATGTTGTGATGAAAATCACCATTTTCGAACTGCAGTACAATGACGTAACCCTACGTTATATTACATATACGTATAAAAATAAAACACTATTTTCAATCTTGAACGGACATTTGTAGGGGCGGACCTAACGTATCAATTTTGGATGATAGGTGGACTCTTCGTGACGGCGGATATAGTTTGACGATGGGGGACTTACTATTTTTGGGGAGAAAGACGGACATTTCGTGGCGGCGGACATAGTGTGACGATTTTTCCGAAAAAGAGGGGGACATTACCTGACGGCGGACATAACGTGACTATTTTTCTGAAAAAGAGGCGGACATTTCGTGACGGCGGACAAAACGTGACTCAACAATGTCTTTCAAAATTATCATTTTAAGTTTCCAAAGTGGATTTTTTATGGGGAATTTATTTATAAATGGTACGATGTTTCGACTATACGATTCTACGATAGGATTTTCACAATTGTATAAAACGAGCTTTCCTTGATACCATGAAGTTGAAATTTTTCAATTTTCATCTTAAAGGTAAGTAATTTTCAAAATTCTTTGTTCATTTACCATACCTCTCTTGGTTTTGTCGAAATGTAGCGCTGAAAAGGGATAACATTGCAAAAGGAAACCACACTAAAGGGTAGGATAATGAACTATTTTTAATTTTTTTAACTAGTAAATTCCTTCTATAAAAAAGGAAAATTCCTCTGCATTTACGGTTTGAAAGGTTAGAATAAATATTCAGTCCATTTCAACGTTATTCTAGCAAAGAAGAAAAACAAGTCACCAGCACAATAAATGTTCACATGTAATGACTATAGTCGGACGAGTTTTTGGAATTCTTACAGAACTACAACTTTCTGATTAGATGACAATAAAACTCATGATGTATAAATCTTTAACATCCTTTTCCATTTCTCTAATATTAAATACATGGTCAAGAATTACGGCATTCTCAAACTTTGAAAAGCAACGCTGACCACATTTACAATTTCGTTTAAGGACAGATGATACAAACATCTTCTGTCACTCGAAATGGATCAAGAGCCCGAAATTAGTACCACTACAGCTTTAGAAATGTGAAAATTTGTAGATCGACTTTCCAGTGTTTGTTTGATGTGGGGAAAAACTCTCTCCCTAATATATCTTGAAACATTATCCAGCAAAGGGGCCGTTGTAAAGACGAATAATGACCCCCATCGAATAATGACCGGGGGGTCATTTTTCAACGACAAAAAATGACCCCCACCCGTAGAAAAAAATCAGTTTTTGTAGAAAAAGGGTCCTAGGGGTTCATTATTTTATATGTTAGTCCTATAAAATAATGACCCCCATTGAAAAATGACCCCCTTTAAAGTGATACAAAATATACACTCTTTGATATCTTTTTTACAGAGAAACTAATTTTTACATTTTCTGTAACCAGAAAAATACAAAAAGTCGTATGAAATAATTAAGAGATTCA
>PRKT01000781.1:121222-210794 GCA_003671525.1 Saccostrea glomerata
GGGGGGGGGGGGGGGGGGGGGGGGGTGAGAGAGTAGTCACACAAATGTTTAGCAACGACATAATATAGGCATTGAAATTTGGGCTTACCTTTGGGGTGGGGGTATCCACTTTCAATTTGCTACCGACGGCTATGTATTATGATTAAGGGGAAAAAAGGGTTGGGCTTAGAAACCTTTTACTCGTCTTTTCCTTGTTCTTAATGAAGTTAAATGAGTACATGTAAGTTAAAAAGTTTTTCGAAAGATATAACTATTACAAAATTAATTGATTCTATAAATTACTAAAATGTAAAATAGTCTAGATTTTTTTGTTTTATGCATATTTTTTTCAAAGTGCGTTAAATTTCCCCATAACAAAAATGTTTATGTTTTCTCTTAACGCACTTTGAAAATTTTTTTCAAAGTGCGTTGAGTATGTCCCAAATTTTACGCACTTTGAAAAAAAATTCCAAGTGCATTGATTTTTTTCGCAATTTTTTAGCACTTTGAAAATGATTTTCAAAGTGCGTAATTTTTCAAATTGCGTTGCCACAATGCTGCTTTTATTAGTCGAAATTCAATTAATTGATCTGATATAAGTTTAATCTAAGGTGAGTCTTGATTACATGAAAAACTAGCTTACAAATGTTGTACATGGACATATATAAAATTTCAAAATATTGCTAGTAATGTGTAATGCCCAAAAATTTGCATTAAATGTAATGGTAATGTCATGCATTACTTCATAAAATCTCTTGTAATCCTTGCATTACATAGCATTACAAAGCATTATTTTGTATGTATACTTATTTTAAGAATTCAAATTAAAATGGACATGGGAATTATTGTTTAGGTTATTTTTTTTATTTTATTTTATTATCACTATCTTTTTTTGCAAATGATAAATATGAATGGAAAATGTTAACCTATTTAAATAAATTTTCTGTACATGTAACTACTTAAATACAATTTTCATTCTGTTGAAAATATATTATACACTTACCTTACATTTAAGTTTTCAAACTTATTTTAGATAAGAATTGATTTCAAAGAATTCTTAAAAGTAAAAAAAAAATTATATAAATCCAGAATGAGGTACAATTATTAATGTAAACTGATAATCGCCACCTTTTGAATAGCAAGAGTATCAATCAAAACATACTATAACTCCCTGGGTTATGTAACAATTAAACAGTGCATTGTTTGGAGAAGTGCTCCAAATAACAAGTCCCTTTCTCCTGACTGTGTATATAAAACATTAATTGAAATGATCTAGATTGACCATGAAAAATCCATTGTACCAAAGAAAATAGAAGACATGCAGGCATTCTATGCTTAGCAGAGCAAAATGCACATACTGTCTACCTTTTTTCACAAGTGTTTAAATGCATTCATTTTTTCATAACTAAGGCACTAGATCAAAATAGCCTATGCTTTGTCACAAGATATTTTGGGCATCAATAGTTACACAAAAAGTGAATATTGTACATGTTTTAAATTACTGACAATTTAAAAGATTGAACTTCCTATGATTGTAAGTTATTGACAGTGTAATATATACAAGTAATTGAAATCAAATTTGAATTATTCATTTATCATGTTTAGTTTTGAGGGATGGATGCATGTTTATCAAAAAGAATGCAACGTTTTGTATTTCTATTTTTAAAAACCTCCAAAAGTAATGATTATGGTAATGCATTACTTTACTACAGTAATAGTAATGTAATGCATTACTTTAAGAAAATCGAGTAATGGTAATGTTAATTTAATGCCCAAATCGTTGAAGTAATGGTAATTTAATGCATTACTTCACAATGAAATTCGCCCCAAGCCTGTTTTATTGTTATCGTATTGTTATTTTTCCCCTGATAGACCCGTGATGGATGGTTCATTGTCTATCAGCAAACTGTAAGTCATCCTGATAAATTCTTTTTTTCATCGCCATTTGCAGTATAGTTAAGGCCACAAAAAGAAGGCAGGGTCTTATACATACGTATACGTGACATCACAGAAAACGGCAATTCATTACAATACCATAAATTAGGCGATGTTACACTGTGTAAGAGTATGCAACTACGTCAAAACCTAACACAACATTTATGTCGCCAGTTTAATCATGCACTGAAGGTTTGATAGGGTTATTGAACTTATATTGGTGATTATTGGCACGATTTGGCCGTGCATATTCACGAGCTTGTGTGTACAACTGTCCAGTCGACGATAGTAAACTTCTTTGTTATATAGGTAATAAAACGTCTCTTATAAAGTACTACCAAAAATCTAAAGATATTTTGACGTTTTATTGAACGCTGAGTTTGTATTACGTTTACGAGTATGCCCGGAACATTTCGAATACATGCACGAGCGTTCAATATCGAACGCCTCCTTGTAAACAAAAAAAGTCGTCTGGTCAAATTCTCAGAGCTAAATTAACGAAATGAAGTGGTATCTAGGTAAGATTTATTTATTTTTCACACAAAATGAAATTATTCATTAAAAAGTTAGTACGTATAAGACCAATAAAAACCTAAATAATCAAATCATAAAGCTCGGTAGGGTCATCGGAATGATGCGATATTGAACGCTTACAGGACAGACGTTAATTTGAATACCGATTCTAGAAAATCATTAATTTGACTTTTTTTTTAGTTGGAATAATTATTATTCCGTAGTTATTGAGCTTATATTGGTGAATAATAATTACGATTGCTGATTTATATCTTGCTAAATTTTATTTGGGTCACTATATTTAATTGTATAATTAAACTTTATTTTTAAAAAAAAAATTTTGAAAACTGCCATATTTTTATTTTTCCTCTTCATATTTTGGCATATTTTTGCAAAGAACGATAATTCTTCGAACTTGAATGTTTTACATGCAGAAAAAACAAAATTTATATATTCATACACATGTATCTATTTCAAGAACGCGATTTCAACTATTAAAAATTTATTTTAAAACTTAATCATAGTGTTAAATTATTGATTTTCCTCAGAGGGTTTGAATAACTTTAAACGATGACGTCACAACTCCATCAAAACAAAAATTGATGTGATGACGGCGCAGCTTTTATCCAGATAACTGTGGTTGAGACACAAATACTTTAAGAATTGTTCATAATCTATAAGAAAAAGGTACATTAATCAGGTTTGCTGATTTTAAAGCCTTGTGCTATACTTTACTGAAGACAAGGATCTGTTTTTATGTAAGCAAGAATATACCTTCTAATATTCTTGACAACATCAAAGAATGCAAATATAAGTAATAATCAAGGTTATTCAGTAAACATGGTGTTATGAATAGCAATAGCTCAGCTGGCATATTTTCCATGATGCGCAAGCTTGAATAATTATAGTTCGAATGTATTGTTAAATTAATTCTGCCTTGTTTTGTGTACAATTTTTGCATGTTAAACACTCAATAGCTCTTGCCTATTTTTGAGTACTACAAAATCACATATTTTCTAGGGGTGGTTTGAGAAAAACTTTTGATTCATTGGGATTTTATTTTGTGGATAAAGAATTGTTTAGAAGTTATGCATGTTTCACATTTCATGAAGGACATGAATTCATTGGTTTCTTCATAGCTCGAAATCAACGAAAATTAAAATTCCCCCAAAAATTGTGATTTCACTGTCTACATTAAAAGAATATTAGCTATTCAAAACATATGTAGTGTCTTTTAACGCGTGCATCTTAAGATATCATAATCGGAGGGAGAGGCAAGCCGTTTCGTCTGATAATTTGAGATACACTCGTTAAAAGGTAAATGTACTCTATTTATCATTTGGAATTTTTCTGAATATCGATCACTATTTGTTAACATTTAAATGAACTTTTCAGTTTTATTACTGTTCATTTTCCAATATTTAATTGTTCATGCCTACACTATCATTAATTCTGCTCTGCAATTTTAAGTTTACTAAGTGTTTGTTTTTAATGTAAAGATTGTAACGAAAATCTTTTCCACATATTTTTTTTTAAAAGACCTGAAAAGGATAAGTCTTAAACAGTGCATACACCTGTTCATACTAGTTTGAGGTTATTTTGTTTATGGGATCTGTCCAACTCTTTTAAATTAATGCTTCTGCTGCAATGGTGTTGTGACAGGATGTTCAGATTTATAGGAGACAGTTGTCAACCAGTAAATAAATTCTGTTTTTTCTTTCTTACATTTGTTTGACAAACTTTAACATTATTCAGTCATTCTTTGCGTTTTTGACACACCATATAGTGACCTATCATTAAAGGGTCATAAATACGTCTGCACTATATTTTATGATCATTTATTCCTAATAATTTTGATGGTTTCATAGCTTCCAAATTTTCAATCAACTTACTATGAATACTCACATAAACTATTATATCACATTTATATTAATTTATTTTTATCAATAAATTTCTCATAATTCAGGGCAAAGTTTTGCTCATTTTAATCATATTGTATTTTTAAAAACATATTCCCTACTTAAAATCTCAAGGGACCAAAGAATCACTAACAAAATTTACTTTTTTGTCAAACATATGGTTCACATTCATGTACATATTTTAAGTACTTTTTGTAATAAAGAACACTGGTCATTTTTTTCCCCTGATATTTATATTTTATAACATAAACATAACATAACAAAATAATTTATATTTCATAACAGAAATATAGCCCGCCTTCAAGATAATTGGTAGCAATAAAAACGCAGGTAAATGACTTGACATTCTTATCCGGATTCACGAAATTTGTGTGTGGACTTTTGTTCTAGTTTTCCAATGGTCCTAATTTGTTTTTTTTATTTATTTGTAGCTGGTGATTATTGGATATTAAAATGAAAAAAAAAATACAACAGTTGTGTCTTTAATGGTTCAAATGTAGGTGAGTAAATAGATTTATTGCTAATCTATTTTTTTTATTTTGCTTAAATTTTGTTTTCTTTGTTATGTTAAATATTATGGTTATAATAACGCACTGTAAAAATGAATATTTCACGAGTTAATAATCAAATGAATAATACAATTATATTTGAAAATGGCCTTTAAATTTAGATGTGTTTTTTTTATTTTTTTAAATGTTGATTTAAAGTAGACTGATTCTCAGGACTTAAAAATCAGGAGTTGGGTAATTGAAAGTACTCCCAAAAATGTCTCCGAATTCTCATAATTATTCACCCATTATATTTTTTCAAACTTTTTCATAAACGTTAATCATACTACTTTGAAATCACTAATTGTCGTCAGGGTAAATTTTCGTTGTTTTCGAGGAATGGGGAGATCAACAAATTAATGATCATCTAAAAATATGAAATTTCTTATTCATCATACAAAATCACTTCGCCCTCACCCCTACCCATCCATCAAATTCGACCTCATGAAAATATGAGATTCTACAGTGTATTTGGGAAAATATTACATCTTAAAAATATTTTCAGGAATTTCTAATCAAAGTATCCACGATGCATTTTGTAAATAAATACTAATTAACAAATATATTTTTAGACAAAGAAGTCAAGGTACCGGTGTTGTAGAGTAGGATTTCCCCCATAGCCAGCTTTCCCCCCGGAAATTGTACTCTAGGGTACGATTTTCCCCATTGGGGAAATCTCACATCAGAGCCAAATTTCCCCCTCTTTTCTTCTCAGAGTAGAATTCCTCCGATTGTTATAGAGTCAATAACAACCACAGCAGCAATAATTGGGTGAAAAAAAGATAAACGACAAACTGATTTTCAAAAGTTAAATGAGTGTTTTTTCGACCCCTGTCGTAAGAATTTTCTAAGAATATACTAGTATTTCAAATCATTGAATCTCAACCAAAATAAATAGCTTCAAAAGAAATGTAAATATTCTCAAAATACATGTACATATATGATGAAACAAACAAAAAATGGATGTCTGGATAAGTATATATATTTGGACCTATTTTGGTTGTAAATGATTATAAAAATTTCTAAATTATGAAGAAATTGAAAACTTACTACGATGTCCAAATTTCCACCTTTCTATAATCATCCTTATTATTTTATACACTTTTTTGTCGTATTAAATCTCATTAAATCCCATTTTTGTGAAATATTTAATGTAAAATTAAAAATTGTGAGATTAAAATGGTTTATATTACTTATTCAAACAGGACTTAAGTTGTAATTTTCAAAGTTTGTATCATCTGTCCTTAAATCAATTGAGGTAAATTTGGCTCTCGGGGACACCGCACTCTATAACTTCTACGCAGAGTAGGATTTTCCCCCTGAAAATTTACCCTGATGTGGGATTTCCGCAGGGGAAATCCTACTCTAGAGCCAGTTTCTTAGGGGAAATCCTACTTTAGAGTCAGTTTTCCGGGGGGATTCTACTCTAGAGCCAGTTTTCCGGGGGAAAAGAATTTAGGGGGGAAAGCCTACTTTACAAGACCGCAAGACCGGTATCCAGGCCTCTGGAAATAATTGCATGTTTTGCATACATGTACTTATTCGGTACTTTAGAAGGAGGTAGTTTCTGTTTTTTTACAAGACCGTTATTAAATCTTCAAATACGCCTAACTTATACTGAGATACATAAAATGAAAATTGATGCCCGAAAAAATTAAGCTTATTTATTTTAGCTTAATTTGAGACTTTTTCATTTAATATTCTTTTTAAAGTTATCTCTTCCTGCTGAAGAGCAGATATCCTTAATCACAATTTGTAAAAAATTTGATTTGGAAAGAAACAACCGTTCTATTTAAGTTCTCTTCGTCATTTTACATAAGTTTGTCATTCACCTTTCTGAAGAATATTTTTATCTTAAACTTTTAATATCACATGAAATTAATAGTGATAATTCTCGAGATTTTTAGAAAGTTATGTATAAAAAAAATCGTCGAGCTTTTGAAATATAAGAACTAATTCATAATGTTTTTTCGGTAGCTTAAATATTGAAATAATCGCTTCATGTACGAGGGGTGATCAAAAAGTTCGCGAACTATCTCAATATTTACCAAACCACAATAAAGATCAGAAGAAAATTTGGCACACCTACAGTCATGCATATGTTCTATAAATAGCATATGAAAAGTTATGATTTTCTCTTTCATTGTGACGCCACAGTGTGAAAATGACGTCAATATGTAGGTTACTCGTGACGAAAAATGGTTGTCACAGATTAACTCGAGGAACGAACGGCTGTAAAGTTTAACGTATAACTTAGAAATTCCTTTGAGAGAAGTTATAATAATATCTACAAGGTTTATGAAGACAATAGACTTTCCAGACGTTTAATAATAAACTGGATTTATTGTTTTAATGAAGCGTGGAAGATGGTTCAAAATGACTTTTGTTTTGTAGCCCAGCGAAAGGAAACTAGAGTCTAGATGAGTCTCTTTAGGGGCAATGTATTATAAAAGATAGCGAAGGTACAGCTAGAAAAATAGTTGAATATCTTAACAATTATACAATAATTAAGGTAAGGTTTGCGTCTCCCTCCAACTTTTATTTTTTTTATATATCAATTTATTCAGGGAGATTAGCTTCATCATTTAATATGATTTTCAAAGATATTGCCCGTCCCATTTTTTTAGTAAAAGACGCCAAATTTAACGTATTTCATATTTCACCTCGAATATTATTTTCATTGAAAAAATTGATTTATTTTATTAATTATCAAACTTTTATAATTAAAATGACCTGAATTAGTATAATTCATGCTTCTATTATTTAAACTATTAATTTTCCGTTATCAAAAATGTGAAAAATTGGGTAAAAAAGAAGATTTTTCAATTTTCCTTGATAAAGTGAAACCGTTGCCATGGCAACAAAAATATAAAAATCAACGTTTTACATATCTACCGATTCCATCAAATTCCATGAAGTTATTAATTTGATCATTTTAAATAATTTGAACCAAAAAAATATGTATGTCCCCAATATTATTTCCATGGAAACAGGGGCTATATTATGGGTTCGGAACACAAAAATCAGGCTTTTTCTACACTTATAAAGACAACATTGATATCACCTTGTCATGGTGAATGTTAAAGACTAAATGTATTTTTGATATTGTTTTTAAGCAAAACTTGGCCAAAAATATTCAAAATAAAACTCCTCCTGTGCTACAAGATGGTCTAAAAATTTATTCCATGGAAGAAATCTAGTATTTATGGCAATCTTTACATCTGAATATTCTGATGAAATTGTCCATGAATTATACTGCAACACCTTTAGAAGTACATGTATATGTTTATAAACATACTTCAGAACATGTTGCAACTAACCCAATTAAAAGCCTCTGAATTTGACCTCATGCTGATTTAGTTATTCCAACATGTAGTAATTTCTAGACATCTTCGTAGCAAAATATCTTTATTCAGTTATGTCTCGTGACTATCATTATACATGTATGCCATCTTTTGAGTGAAATGTTGTAAGCATTGCATCCACGAAGCTGCTGTTTTTATAATTAAATGATTTCTTTACTTCGAAGAGTAGAAATGCTATCTTGAAAGTAATGTTTGTTTGCCCTCTCTTGACTCTGGGTAAAATTATTGGGTCGGTAGGTGAGAAAATCTTCAACAACATTTCTTTACGGGGAATAAGAGGAATAAAAAGAAAAAATACGGCCCTGCATTGAAAAAAAAATTTCAGTCTGGTCATTTTAGTCAGTCGGTCTGGAGAGGCCGACAACCAAACATATCTTAAAGATGGCCTATTTCTACACTTCATGGACATTAGCTCAATCATTGGATTAGGTAGTCTGAGAATCTAAATTGAAATATCAGACAGAACAAAATAAAGATGAATTCTAAGTGACATCAATTCATACTTTAATGAGTTTACAGAGTACTTCTGATTTCAGAGAAAAGGCAAATTCTGCAAAATGACATAACACTGTCATAAATATTTGTCAAGAACAGGGAAAAAGAAACAATGTTACAGTGATAGATATATCTCCTTGATATCCATGAAATAATAATTTAAATATAAAAATTTTTTCTCCTTTTTAAAATCAAAATACAGAAAAAAATTAAAAGATTATAAATGTAAACAATTTTAAAATAAACTACATGTATTTGTGAAAGATTTTAATTTTAGTTGATTACTAAACTGGTCTTATCATTCCTACTAAATTAACAACCTTTCAATTTCCAAGTGTCATATTTTAAACTGTTAAATGTTCACTGCAGCTTTATTTACAAAACTCATCAGTTTTCAGAAATACTTATTTGAGCATATTAGGTCCTGGTAAGAACAAAATTTAATGAATAAAAATATTAAATTTAATTGTTCATGTATTAATTTCCTTGCAATTTTACAAAATAACCCTTTTAAGAAACTTGTTACTTGTAAGTGTAGACAAAAGCAACCTTCAATTAATACCTTAATGTATACATTTATTTTACTGAAAACAAATTCAAAGATGGACAAACAGAGCATGCACTGCAATCATCACATACACATATTTTCTAAATATATTGAAAACAGCATGTATATACTACCAGGTAGATAGGATGCTGTTAAACATTAAATTTTTTTCTATAATCTATAGACATATAAAAAATATGCATTGGGTACAACAAATCATCATTTCTTTTCCAAATCTCCATTGACTTTGCCATGTCTGGTTCAACATCTTAGCTTGATCCATCCAACTTTCTTTAATATTCTTGAGCTGATATGAGATGACCTCTACTTGATTGATGGCACAAATCTTTTAAGGAAACACTGAAGTACTTTTTTTTTGTTCTTATCTATTCCAATTAATGACCCAATTGATCTGAAATCATATGTGTTCATTTTTACAATAACATTTAAGGAATTGCATTTTTGGAATTGCATAAGGAATTGGACTGAATTTCATTCACTCAATGAAATGAAATTTCCAATATAATCAATGAAGAATCAATATGAAATTATTGTACAATTTATACATGTAGATTGAATTAGTGAAATGCAAATGCTTGATCAAGAAAATTAATGTTCTTGTCATGCACAATTTGTATTAATTAAAAAATGAGATATTAATTAAAATCAAACCTCATTTAAAAGGTAACTTGAACAATTGAATACCTGTTCCAATAATGTTACAAATATTAGGCCTAAAAAGCAAGGATTTTTTTCATAATTTCTTGAATGAATGCATTTTTATTTTTTGGCAATGTTGGGATATTAGCCACATCCTGACATCCTTGTACCGTTTATTCATCGTTTTTAAATCTGTAGTCAGAAGATCATTCATAACTTTCAGTAAAATGAATAGTTAAATAATTACCTGATGAAAATACTATCAACAATCAAACTGTCAACATCATCATTGGACATGGTCAAATGCACCGTGACTTTTCTTCCCTGTTCGGACTGCATAAAGCATAATACTTTACATGATACTCTCATGTCTTTTCTTTTTTCCTTCATATTCTCACTTAAAATTTTAGTGTAGTGGTGAAGCGAGAAACACACAACAGCACAATGCGTCGATAACTTTCTTCTGATCGGAATGGCCTACAACTTGCCACATTCCGTATCGAAAATAAACAAGTCCTCCTTTATTGGTTCATCCACATGCATCACGCTAATCTCAAAGGCTTTTAAGATTCCTATGCTTTGATTTGTTATAAGACTTTCTCCTTAAAACGTCCTTTGTTTTTAGTCCTAACAATAAGTGACAACAAAACATCAAGTATGACAGAGGAAATTCGTTACCGAGATGCTTAGCATCGCTGGTTTAAAGTCGCCTGTTTCAAACGCTTTGGTGATTCGCAAGAGTTATCTCCCTGTTAACGCAAACCTTACCTTAAATCCCCAAAATATCGTTTACTTTTGATGTTAAATATATTAAACATGATAAAAAGAACGCCCCCTTGCTATATATCTTTATAGGGTAAACGACTTTCGTAAGACAGAATAATCTGGTTGTGATGGTCACCATGATCTTTCTGGCGCAGAATATCCTTATCCAACCATCCTATTTCCGAGATTTGGTCATTTCTGACTAATGGACTGTTCTTGTTATAAAAATTAACTTGCATGGTAAGAAATATAAGACTCGGAAAAATAGTTTAGCGTCTTTCAACAGACTGCTTCGGAGCATGTCACGTGACCACCTGGACCACGTGATTTGCGCATGGGTAGAACGGTGGCATATGTGCATTAAAATCAGAGAGGGCTCCTTAAAAAATAATGAACACTGAAACACAATTTTACTTGTTTTATGGAAGTTATTCAATTTGTTTGCGAACTTTTTGATCACCCCTCGTACCAGTATTTACTGTGTGCAGTGTTTACATTTTAAGCACAACAATCCACTGTTTGATGGATTGTACTGATTATTGTAATATCATACGTAAGTTCCGGAACCACAAGTGACACTTTTTTGTTGTTGTTAATATTTTTGATAAAAAAAATAAATAAAACAACTAATCAGACTTGTGTGACGTTTTTCATACCAATAGCTTATCCTTTACTTATGCTTAATTTGACAATGGAACGTTCCATATATTTGTACACGGAGCTCATTGAGCGTTTTAAAAGTCAATTGGTCGTCTGCCTGGCACAATAGTTAGAGCGTCTGCCCCCGATTCGCGAAGTAAGTAGTTGATCCTGACGTTGCGAGCTCGAATCCCACTTTGTGGTTGGAGACCAATCTTGTGGATTAGACCGAATAAATTGATGTCCCGTGTTCCAGTATATGCTGGCATGGAAAAGATCCCTCACTGCTCCATGGCCGTAATTGCCCAGAATAGAAAAAATACGCAGCTTTCAATCGGTAAATGGTGGCGTCCCAATGTTATGAAAATTTCTAGAAAGAGACGTTAATAAACATACAAACATACAAGTGGAGAAGGGATGTTTGTCCCCTTGGATCCTGATCCCACCACTGAGTGTCTGATGGTCTGTTTTTTTATAACCTGTTCATAGACTTGCATCGTTTGTTTATTATTTTAGATCGATCACTGTCGTTATCTTGACTTTTCCAAATAGATTATATTCATTTAATATATGTATATGTAAAATGCATTTACATTAACAATTATCTAAAAAATTTAATATGCATATAGAAAAATAAAATGTATATTTTCATGGATATGTTCTACTATTGAAGATTTGCTATAGAATTTGCTATTGTAATGTTTCGAACAGATAGATAGGGTGAAAAAGTTGACTAAAATGAAACTCTCGATATCCTTTATATATAAATATATCAATTTGACAATACCTTACATTCGTAAAATAATATTGTGGGTACAGTATGTATAATTTAGCGCATTGAGTCTACTTGGAGCATTCTCGGGCAAAAAAAAAACACCAATATATAAGAAATACATGGTTTAAAACATTACCAAATTGGTACTATATACTCTTACGCTTGAAAAATACCTTAGACTTGCATTTTTTCGAGTACTAATATAGACACCACTTGGTATTGTACTAATTTTATTGCAAAACATACCAGTATTCAATAACCCACCTTTGACTGCAGGTGCTGATAACCTTTCTAACGTCCTTAAAGCCGTCGTTGATGCTAACCAACGTAGATTATAACTAATTTGATTTCTTGTCCTTACTTGAAAAAAAGGCCAAGTCCTAAAATTTACCGAAAGATACTTTTCCAAATCATTCTTGAAAATTGGGAGTGCACATGGTTGTTGCAAAAACGTGAATTTGATTTTTTAAAATAAAAATTAGTTATTTTAAAAAAAATTTTAAAAATCAAATTTAAGGTATCATAGTGTATATATATAATTCTAAAATCCAAATTTGAATAAAAGAAACTCAAACTTTAAACTAAAGCGCTTTCGCCCCAAGCGGGCTCATTAGTTGATTTGAAATTGAAGGCAACTTAAACATAAGGATTGTGATGTAATAAAAATCACAATTAAATGAGGCTAAAATTATAACTACATGTTTTACCCACAACCAAAGAAATCACAACATCTTTAAAACTTTCAAAACAATTTTTCCCTATTATTCAACAATCAGAAATATCAAGAGACCGTATTAAACCAAAGAATATACTACACATCAGTGTCATCCTCCAAATTTGAAAAAAAATTCTTACCACAGCCAAATTTACATCAAACCCCGAAAAACCAATGGTTTCAAAGTGCGAGGATGCACGGTGCGAAACCTATCAAGTTTTAAAAACCGGCCAATCCATTATTTTTAAAAACGGAATAAAGTTTGACGTTAAATCTTCTATGACGTGTAAATCTAAAAACCTTATATATTGTACGATATACCCTACATGTGAGTACAATTATATAGGACAAACTGGAACCAAATTAGCCGACCGTGCACAAGCAACAGATTAAGGATATGACCATAAGAAACACGCACACTTTGATTCTTGTGGCAAGGGCCTTTTTATCTATTTCCTTTTTACAAAATAAAATAGGAAAATGAACAAATAAGGAAAGCCAAGGGACAACATTTTATAAATCCGTTTAAACCAAAATTGAACTGTTAAAAGAAATTCTAATGCAATTGTTTTGTAAAACACTTTTTAAGGGGGGACCTATGTCTGAAAAAATCTTTGTGTGAAATTTTCAAAACTTTGACATTTCCTTTTTGACCACTTGCTCTTAATTTATAGGTATTAAAAACCATACCTTTATATGCTTATTTTTACACAAGAGCACGTGCAAAAACAGTGTGAAATGCTAAAAATAGACTATTTTCAGACATTATTGTTCTACTCCATATATGCGCTTAAAAGTACCAAAAATGTCAAATCACATTCAAAATCAACAGGTATTTAACGTAGGTCGCGGGTTTACAGGGCTTTAAAAAGTGTTCGAAAACATACCATGAAAATTACCTATATGATTTCTCTACCTTTGATTTCCATTCTCTGAAAATTTTATAAAATTCCTCTGCACCGTTTTTATGTAATTGAATTCCAAAGATGTCATTGTTGTAGTTACATTTTCAATGGTATTCTATTGAATTGTATAGGTAAAACGTCGTTTTTAGCTTGTTTTCAGGCAAGGTTTTGATTTAAAAAATATCAATAACTTTTAAATCGTGCAGACGAATTTGTTTATCCTTTGGTATTCATTAATAGAATTGATATGAAATAAATCTATGTAAAAAAAATTAATATGTTTCGGGTTCATTTTTTCGTAATTTAATTGTAGATAATTGCTTTTATATTGAAAAATGTAGCATATTTAATAACAACGTCATAAAATATCGCGACGTCACGCTTGACGTTGTTAATATCGATCTGGTATACAGAGCAAAAACAAATTATATTGATTTTAAGAAAAAGGAAATTCACGTATATCTTCTTTAAAATGACCAGTATCATAATAATTCAATAAAATAATTATTAGACATTTTTTCCTTTCAGCTTATTACGTCTAATATTAGTGAAAATTCACGTAAAGGACGTAAACCAACAACCTGTCCTTTAGTTTCTTTTGTTATATTTTCTTTGTGTGTTTATTTCTTATCGTTTCTTTTCTTTTTTTCGTTTTATTCATGCGCGGATTCTCGCCGGAATTTGCAAAATAAAAGTGGCCTTGTATTCCCCTCTGGAAAAGGTTGACTCCCAATCCCCGCTGAAATCGCAGAAAAGTCGTAGGTATGAAGATAATTTAGAAGTCAAGGACTATGAACACGCCCAACCCCCAACATGAAATATGTTTTTACGCTTTGTATATATCCCTTTTCTTTAGAAAATTCAGCAAGGCTATCAAATAAACAATAACTTCTTATGAATTAATTTCCGCCAAATATCTTCCCGAGTATAAGTATTAATGCACTCAGTGTTAATAGTGAAAATGTTTTTGTTTAAGTTTACAAAGAGGTTGCGAATATTTAAAAGAAATCTTAACTTGATTTTATTTTATGCTTATACGTACATGTATAAGGATAGAAAAGAAGCGTACTTAAAAGGAATTTTTAGATGGGTAAATGGGACGATAATTTAAACATTAATTTTATTTGGCGCAATCAACGGGCATATTTTATTTTGCCCTTAGACTTTCAATGTATTAATTAATTCTACTGAATGAACATGGAAAGCAACGCAGCGAATAAAATATGTACATGCAACTAACAACAACGCGTGCCGTTACTTACACAGGCACGTGCAGTATCGACTTTTTTTAGTTTGTATCGACCCCCCCCCCTTTCTGTTTTTCTTGGGGGGGGGGGGTCCTATTTTGGAATTTTAATACGTATTGCATGTTATAAATAATGTTACCCTTTTATCTCTTTATGCTGTTTTTAAATAAATGTTTTTCGTTTAATCTTCACTTGCATGATCACTATCTAAAGCGTAGAGAATCATGGAATATGCAGACATCGATTTTGAAACACGCTCTTCTTCCTTTTCAGATTTCCATTTATATAATTCTTTATGTGCCTCCGATTAGTAAATATTTCGATTAAATCAACATGCACATATTAGGAGGAGTTAAAATTTAAAAATTTTACTCACCCCCGGCGTTAGAAAGTAAAAAATGGAAAGTAGGGAGGGCGTCATATCCTACGTGCCTGTGGTTATTTACAAGAGGTCAATGCCGCTAAAAAAAAAGGTATATAGGAATAGTTTATGTTTCATTAGTATTACCCCGGCAGTGCCTTAGCAGTTTTTAATTTGTAATCAGCCTGTATATAGATTTGTCCGAGATAAGCACACACCGTTTCATAATTTAGATCGACTGTCCATCGGTGAGCAGAGTTTTGACGCTGTTTACGGAGATAATGAAAACAAAGACATGCATGTCATATATGGTTATGTAGATAAATTATCGTAAAAGACAATGGTAATAGTTTGTTAGTGCATTTCCACTGAAAGTGTACATTAGAATGAGTGTATTTCTGAGGAGGGGGTATCGAGTGTATTTCGGATTTAGATAACCTGTTCTATAATTATGCACATTTAATACATGTATTTAATATTTTTATAAATCATACATGATACACGGGTTCAAAGAGGGTGTTGCAGAAACTCGCGATTATTCCCTTCATATCGAGAAGGACATTTAAATACCCTCGTGATGTCTAAATATAGACACAGCTACGTAGAAGACTGTTTACGGCGGGTATTTCCTACTTGATACAACAAAACATTTCGTCATTTTTCAAGAAAAAGGTTGGACAACAACACGTACAATGTCTAAAGCAGCATTAATATTTTAAAAGATATACTTTAGACATCGTGCGAAAATATTTTTCATGAAATAAAACTGCGTCCCATAATCACACTGTCGGTGCTACACCCAAGACATTTCATCTCTTTCAAATCAAATCTTAGCTACTAAGAGACCAGAATTATTCAATTGCGATAACTACAATATATAAAAAAATAAATTATTTAAACAAAAAGAGTAACTTTAATTTTCCAAGACAAAACTAAATAAAGGATATGCATTAGTTTTCAGTCACAGCATATCAAGGAAAACAATTTAATCCTGCATTTCTTATATATAGTTATTACTCAATTAACTTCTTGACATTCTCTCCCTCCCGAAAATATGTATAATTTCATTGCACTACCATTACATATGGGAAAAAAAAAATAATAATAAAATATGCAAAAATGATCCATTCTAGGATTCGAACCCTTTCTCTGGTAAAAGCACTACCTGGAAGCCCACCAGCATATTCACTAGACCATTTCGGACATGATAGTTGTGTAGTGTTATTTAAAGTACACATTTTGCATTTCGTTTGGAGAATAATTTTTGTTCAATTTTTGAGTTTTTCAAAAATGTGCCTCTCTGAAACAAAAATCGAAAATGGCAGTTTTGAAGAAAATTCCTGCCTCTTTGTGTATATATCAAAATTATTTTGTTTCAAGGAGGCACTTTTTCAGAACAATGGGGATTCCCTATCTAAAAAACGAAAAATCTTAAACATTTTGTCGTGATACTAATTTTCACATCATTTAATGGCAAATTGGAAGTCAATACGCAGCTTCCAAATATTGTTTCTCGTTGTGCTTGATATATTGTTGCATTTGAAAAAAATTAATGTGAGTTTCGTCAACATAAAAATTCTTCTTTTGATCTGCTACACATTTAGGGAAAATAACAAAAGAACTGCAACACCCTCTTTATTTCCGAAACAAGTACATGTGCTCTCAGAATAGACCCGAGAAGATGCGATTGATAACACATAATGAACCGCTTTCTAACACTTTCAGCAATGGACATTCGAATCAAAATGAGCTTTCATTTTTTTTTTATAACTTCAGCATGTTCTATGTATACTGTTACAATAAACTACCAATTTCATCAAAAGTCATAGCTAGATAATGTACTGAATTTTGCCCTTTCTCACCGTGACGTCACAATCAGATGTGCACAAGAAAGTCGCCCAAATCATATAAATTGCGTACCCAGTTTTAATGAAGTCAGCAAACCCGCGACCTACGTTAATTTATATGACCTGTATCTTTAAAATGAAGGCAAATTCACTTTAATTCATCTTGCACGAAAAATTATAAAGGTGCACAATGTAAGTATCATCCCGTTTTTCTTGCCGTATTTTTTACAATTCCGACATGCATAACAGGTAATATCTTTAAAAGTCTTTGTGTGAAAATGTTGTAATTCGTATTTTTTTAAAGAAAGAATCCCTCTCTTTATTTTAACAAAGAAAAAAGTATACCTTTATGATAAAATAAGCGAGAAATATGACGTTTTCTTTTATTTTCGTTCTCTTCTGTCATAAATATTGACCTTTTTTCACTAAAAAAAAAGGTAATTAAGCACCGACAAACATCTGAATAGAAAACTATTTTGCAAAAAACAAGTATTTTGTTTTGATTAGAAATAATTTAAACAGATAAACTCTTTTCATCTTCATTCTAATCATTCTGCCCCCCCCCCCCCCCCTCTTTCCTCGTCAACAACCAACACCTAATAGAACCAAGGAATGACTTTATACAATAAAATCTACATATACTATAAATCAATAAGTAAATATAAGTGCAAGTACATTAAATAATTTTCTTAATTTTTTTTTGTTTTATCCAGAAAATACAGTTAATGGTAAACATAAAATTAAACATATTTCTCTGATTTAAGCCGCGTTCTTTGTTGAATTTTATCTTATATTTTTTGCACTTTTATATCAGCATATCATGGAGGTATTTCTTTACAACTGAAATTTCTATGAATTATCCCCCAAAGGAAGAGAATTCTAATATTAACAAACTCCATTAATCAAATAAAACTGTTACAAATGATGAAAAAGAATTCTTTTTGTAAACTGTGTACGTTATTGATTAATAACAATGTTATGCCTATAATGACAGTTGCAAAAGTCAGCGGAAAAAAACAAACGTCGCTATTATGACGTCACATCAAGCTGCTTTGACGTAGAACGACATAGGTCCCCCCATAATTGGCTAATTCACTGATGTTTGAAGCAGTAAAACAAGCATTAACGAGTGTGAAAGCTTTATCATTGTGACGTCACAATAGAGCGACGCAAAACACAATGCTCCGTGACGTTTTTCATGTAACAAAATTCATCAAAATAAGACATAATCAACAAACAAAAGCATGGATTGCATTAGAATGGGAATAACTGATCTTTTAATTTGGTATTTGCGACCGTTAATGCTGATTTAACGGTCGCAAACAACCGTTTTACAGGCTCCGCTTACGCGTCGCCGGTAAAACTCAGTTTGCGACCGTTAAATCAGCATTAACGGTCGCAAATACCAAACTAGAAGATAATTATTCCCTAAATCTACTGATGAGCCTGTATGGGGCGAAAGCGCTTTAAATTAACTGATTGATTGTATATTTTTAACGTCCCTCTCAAGAATTTTTCACTCATACAGAGACGTCATCGTATGCCGATGAAAAGCTTCAAATGTAGACCTATATTCGGCACTAAGGGCCAATGAGCAGTAAGGGTTCTGTATCGTGCCAACGCCTACCGTAATACGGGACCTACGTTTTCAAGGTCATATCCGAAAGACCCGTGCGGAGCGCTTGGCGAAGGAACAGTCACTACTTATATTTACGTCTTAGGTTTGACGCAGCGCCGGGAACGAGAATCGAACCCGGGCCTCCCGATCACGAAGCGAACCCTTTACCACTAGGTTACCGTAACCGGTCGCTTAAGATAATAGTTTGAGTTTTTCATTTAAATTTGGATTTTATTTTATCCATTTACCAAGGAAAAATATTACTTTTGAATATATAATTCTATATATATAGTATCATTGTGGATCAAATAAAGATGTATAGTAACTGTATTACACTTTTTTTTGGTTTAACTCATCATACAAATAATATTATTATACTTTCATGTTAAATACTAAAATCTGATTGGTTTAGACGCAGTTAACAATCCGTTCTATTACCCTCAGCCTTAGAAACACACATGACAACGGGTAACACAACGGTAATGTCACATGCGTGGAAATTATGCGCGTACAGTTCAACGTAGAATTCTCAAAACGTCAGTTGTGCGTTTGAAAAAACCGGAATAAACTTGAGGTCAATGAAAGCTTGCGTCCGATGTAGCTTACTTAAAAAACAACAAACGACAGACGAAACATGCTTGCAAATGCAGAAATAACAAAACTTTAGATGATAAAGGACTCTTAGAGTATCAAATAAACAATAAAGAGGTCAGTAAATCTTACCTAAATCTAAACCTAAATCAAGATGACATTCAGTATATTAATAAAATGAATAGTGCCTGTTTTGGAGGGTAACAGTTGAAATTGACACCCCTCGGAAAATCATTGTCAACCTCCGCTGACGCGTCGGTTGACAAAGGTTTTACTTGGGGTGTCAATTTCAACTGTTACCCTCCAAAAGAGGCACTATTTATATAATGTTACATCAGTGCAAATTAATTGAAGAAAATGAAACATTAGAATTCATCACGTTAATCATTAATCATTATAGTGAGGATGCCATTCTTTATCTCATACGTGCTGGGAATACAGCCCATAAGATAAACTTATGCTTTATCCACGTGTTGATGCTTTATCAATATCACTTCCGGTTTTGACACGATCCCTCGCTTCAAGATCTTATTTTATTGAAAATTTATTTGTGAAAATGTTTGCCCTTGTAAAATGAGTGATAAAGAGAAGTGATATCGTTAAAGGCAAGAAAAAGAATCGTATATGTCAAAGAAGTGTCTTATTTTATCAAGGAACCTGTATTTACTACTTAAAGACAGTTGTTAACCCCCCTCACCCTTTAAATCGGAGAAAATAGAGCCTAGCACTAGCAGTTAAGTTGTTGTTTTAAGATTCCTTTAGCATCTTCAACAATGCTTTCTTACATTATACTACGTATGCCTCTCTGGTAGTGTAGGTGTTACTTACCATGGATCAACAATGGATCTATAAGTAGGCCTAGCCTTGCCTAGCACGTTTTGTACTGCCATCGGACAAAGAGTTTAAATTTTCACGATCCCATGGTCCTTTCAACTTTCAGTCAGAAGTTTGTTTGATGTAAAGCTCCAGCATTTCACACATATTTCTTTTAAAAGACGAAGATAACAAAAATTCTAAATTTCGAACATAATCTACTTTCTATGTCATGTCAACATCAACGGTGCTACTTCATCAAGTTATATGTCATCAATTTGTAAAAGCAATCATCCCTGTAGTTCGGCAGGGGAAGTCTCAAACTTTTGTTAAAACGAAATTTGTATGAGATGAATAGAACATCTATAATTGTGTGATTTGATATTGGATTTATCCAACTCGTTGAAATGGTGTATATTCGCTCGGCAAGCCTCGCGAATATCTACACTATTTCAACTCGTCGGATTAAGCCAATATCAAATCACACAATATAGATATCCTCTATTACCTTTTCCAACAGAAAATTCACAGATTTAAGACATGTGTTCAGATTCTGTGTCTTAAATTTCGAAGTTAAAATGACATTAACCCTGCTATAACTTTCGGTCCCATGAAATCTATAGCGAAGACGTGTTGTCCTTGTCATGATCAGAAATCAATGAAAAAGTACAATTTAGGGTGTTAATACTTACCTTACAAAACGAATAAAAGACGTAAATTGTAAGTTAGCATTTCATTATCAAACAATAAGTTGTATTTGCTGATAATGCCATTGTATCGACCACAACATATGTAAAATTATGACTTTAAACAAGGTTGGTGATATTCTTGTATCGTCCTCTTGTTTGAAATGAAGTATTTTGAGATAACAAACAGTATTCAATATTAAAGTCCATAAGACAATAAAAATAGGAGCAGAGCAAACAAGGACCTCTAAAACACCAGAAGTGGGTTCAGGTTCCATGGAGGAGTGAACATACCCTGCTGACCGGTCACACCCGCCGTGTGCTCCTTGTCGTGATCCATGATCGGGAAATAACGGAAAAATCCGTCGTCAATTCAGTGTATAAATGATGGACTAACAGTTAGTATGAAAAACGTCAGTCAGCATTTGACTCAATGATAAATTGTATTTGCTGACAAGGTCATTGTATCGACCAAAGAACTTACGAAATAATGACTTTAAGGAAGGTCACTGGTTTACCCCATAAAAAATCTCACGAGAAAACATACCCTGAAAATTTGTCAAATCGTTTTTTTAGAATTCATATTTCATTGCATAAAAATTTTAGCAATATAAAAATATACGCTGTAATTACTCAAGAATGTATAGTAATGGTGATTCTTTTTGAAAATATAAAAATATACGGTATATAAAAGTACATTTTAAAAAAAAATAATTTAACACGGCAAAACATGAGTATGAGACTAGCCTTACTCTTATGAAATATGCGGTCGTTTTTAGGACCAATGTTCGCATAAACATGTATGAAAGGTATTTAAGTTAGGTTGCAGGTTCACTGTCTGCCTAAAATATTCTCTAAAATTTATCAACTAAGTCTTGGTCATTTCGAATTTTTCTTTCTGAATTTTTTTTAGATTCGTCTGCGTGTTAATATTATGATCGTATTTCTAATGCACTGATGTTATTGAGAACATGTGATCCTATTTCAATGAAATATGTAGTATGAATGCGCCGTAATTCACCCAGTGTACGCATTTCAAAACCATGCGTGTTGAAATTAATACACAATGAAACAGGCGGATTTTATATTACTTACATTTAAAACAATAAACAAAGTGAATTAAGAATCCAACAATTAAAAAATGCGTTCTAGCTCAATTTCCTGAAGAAAAACCTTTAAAACTTTGCAGTTTTTATACAAATGGAGTTTATTTTCATTACAACGTCATATTTTCGTATGTCAGTGTGACTAGAATAAAATATGAATTTTTCAATAATTCGCCCAAAATAATGCATGTAATACGTAAATTAGCATTTTTATTGGTAATGATTCATGTAAACATTGGCATAACTTACCCACACAATTGCACTATTTCAATGAAACACAGAGAAATTCAAATAATTTATTTCTCCCAGTTAACTGAAGCAGTACGGAAAAGTTTAACAAAATGATGTACATGTAAATGTATTCTAGAAAGAATCATTCAAATCCATTTGAGAATAATTGGACTGATTTAAAATTCGTGTTATCTGTATTAAAATCTGACATATTTTAAACTCTTGCCTCACCCCCCCCCCCTCCTCCCTCCCAAACACCATTTTTAGGTCTAAGGCGATGCCATTAATTTTTCACTAATTCATAATTATCTTCCCTTGAAAGAGGGCGTCGCCCTTCATTTAAACAAAATTGCCACTGAAGATATTGGGATGGTTTTGTTAACAATGTAGGACCATTCATCCAATGACTGTTATCTTCAAATAATTTGTGTGAGATTCCCTTTGTTTGAAAATCTGCGAGATTGGCGTTATAGATGGAATGTATTTCCGTGTATGCCCTTTTGTTGATTCTTCAATCACTGCTTTTCTATTGGTGATGAATTGATTCATCGACTTTTTCGATTGAAGCCAATGAAGGACAATTTGACTGTAACACTATAACGTTGTCGATTTCACGTTCAAAATGCCATTTAGGTAGTTGGCTAATCTGGATCCAATTACGATGTAAAGACGAATAATGACCCCCATCGAATAATGACCGGGGGGTCATTTTTCAACGACAAAAAATGACCCCTACCCGTAGAAAAAATCATTTTTTGTAGAAAAAGAGTCCTAGGGGTCATTTTTTTTATATGTTAGTCCTACAGAAAATTGACCCCCACTGTAAAATGACCCCCTTTAAAGTGATACAAAATTTATAACAGATGAAAGGGAAAAATATGCTGTAAATTATAATTGTTCTTCCTTCGAGTAATTCATGCATTTATTCGAATAGATTTGATCACCAATATACAAGAAAGGAGATAGACTTGATCCTGGTAATTATAGGCCAATATCCATCCTCCCCACTTTGTCGAAACTAATTGAAAAACATGTTGCTAATCATATCCGTAAATTCTTATCAGATTTCGATCTACTTTGCAAATCACAATCAGGTTTCAGAGAATCTCACTCGTGCCAAACTGCTCTTACTAAACTAATTGATGAATGGCTACAAGCGATGGATACTGGCGAACTTGTCGGCGTAACCTTTCTTGATTTCAGCAAGGCTTTTGATCTTGTGAATCATGATATTTTGATCAAAAAACTACGTTGCTACAATTTTGACCGCAAAGCAGTACAATGGTTTGAATCATATTTAAACCGTAGATTTCAGAGTGTTCAACTTGGAAATATAAAATCTGAAAAACAGTTAGTCACAGCGGGAGTGCCACAGGGATCAATTTTAGGTCCACTTCTTTTCTTATTTTACATCAATGATATCCCATTATTCATAGAGAAATCAAACATAGACTTATTTGCGGATGACGCTACTCTTCACTTTTCTGACAGCAATGTTTCTTCCATTCAAAACATGTTATCTTCGGACATAAGTAATATTGAAACATGGTGTTCTCAGAATCAGATGATTTTGAACACTAGTAAAACAAAATGCATGTTGATAGGCACACATCAGAGACGATCAAAACAGACAAACCAAAATCTAATATTAGAAATTTCAGATCATTTTCTTGAGAATGTCACACATGAAAAATTACTTGGAATTCATATTGATAATTCACTTAATTTTAATACACATATCGATGCTGTTTGTAAATCTGTATCTGGAAAGATATCTGTATTACGAAGAATTAAGAAATATCTTCCATTAAACACAAGAAAGTTATTCTATAATGCTTATATAATGCCATCAATTGAATACTGTTTAACAATTTGGGGAAATGCATCAGCCTCTAGCCTCGAGAGGATTCACAAGTTACAAAAACGGGCAGCTCGCTGTATCTTAGATGCTGCCTATGACACGCCATCAAAACCCTTATTTGAAAAACTTGATTGGCTGTCAGTACATGAGCAATTGACTGTAAATAAGTTAGTATTAGTATATAAAACGCTTTACGGTGCAAGTCCATATTACCTGTCTGAAATGTTCAATTACCAATCAACCAATTCTTACCATCTTAGATCTGAATCTAATTTTGACTTGTGTGTTCCAAACCACAAAACCAAATTATTTCAAAATTCTTTTCAATATTCGGGTGCAGTATTGTGGAACAATTTACCTTTAAATGTAAGAATGTCTCCATCACTTCAAAATTTTAAAATCAAGTCAAGAAAATTTATAATAGACCAACGTTCAACTTAAATTATCATATAATTGTATATCTGTGGACTGTATTATTGAAATAATTAATGCATGTATTATTATTGTATGTTGTGTAAAATATAACATTGCTGAATGTACTATTTATCATTGTGTATTATATATGTATTTTTATAGAGGGCCTCAAGGAAGAATAGTGCTCGCACTAATTGAGTCACCCTCTTTAAATAAAGTATTATTATTATTATTATTATTATAGACCTAAAGCGATTAAGGTCTATGATTTGATCTTTGTTCTTCTAAGCACGTAGGGGTAATAAAGTTCCTCATTTCTCTCTGGCGAAATATTGACAGATTAGTTTTGAGGTATTCACAATCATTCAATTAATCTTCATTTCTCTGATAAAGGAGCAAACCTAGAAAATCAAAGAAGGCACATGTAAATGGATCCAACGCACGCTGGAGATGAAATTTAAAAATGTATGTTTTTTTTCTTTACTGACTCCATTGATACGTTTTGTTTTTTTTTTTTGCAGAAAAAAAATAATTGTTGGGAAAAAGTAGAAATTTTTAGCAAACGAATTAATATCGGTGCGTACAAATAAGTAATTTGTTCGAATTAATAAGGTTTCATTCGGACGAGTGAGTAAAAATAGAAATGGATGACAGGACACCTCGATGCTGTATATTTTTTATATGTTCCATCCTATACATGTAGACTATCACTATAAAGAAAAAAAACAAATGAAAAGCAAAAGCATAAATAAAACTTTATACCTTTCAATAATACTGAAAAAGGCTCTAGATAAAATATTGAAATGAAGTAAAGCCTTTACACAAGTACTATCATATCATGATTTAATCCGCCATGATTAAAGCATACTTTAAATGTTGGTGGGGGTATACTTGAAAGTATTGTGGTAAAGTAACAGTTAAAAATTAGTAGAATAGTAGATTATTTTAAGCTTATTTCTAGTCCCTCCTTATAGAAAAATAAATGTCGGGTAGTTTTTTGTTGCTTCGTTGATAATCGACTTCCTCCTGAATAAGTAAGGGGGTCGGGTGGGTATAACACCTAAAAATATGCTCTGTAAAGCTATGGGCTAGTGTAAAATACACATTCTAATGCAAAAACTATACATGTAGACATAACCTTTTGATTTAGCACACAGTATTCATTATATTTCTTCATTCTTGTTTTACTCTACCCTTTTACTCAATTCTGAGTATATTTTTCAGAGAATTTAATATGAAAATCAGAACAATCATTTTCGTTTTTGTAACCTTTTCTTTATACTGTATCATAATATGAAAAGTTAATTGAAGACAATTTCCTTTTATGTCCACGTAATTGAAGATTCGGGGGTATATAGTTTTATCGTGTCCGTCTGTATGTCTGTCTGTTTCTCTGGCGGTCTGTTTGTCCGAAAAAACTTTAACCTTGACCATAACTTCTCATTTATTGGAGCTATGACTTTTATATTTATATGTGTATTTCTTGTGACAAGACCTTACTTTGGTTACCACTAAATTTGACCTTTACATTGGAGTATGTCACATTTTACACAAAGATGCCAAATTTTTATTTTGGCCATAACTTTTAAACAGTAGATACTAGTACTCTCATACTTCACATATATATATTTTTTATGGCATGACTATTCATTGGATACTAAAAACTTTGACATTCTGACCTTGACCTTGGGGATTTCCGTACTTATGAAAAAAATTAACCTTGGCCATAACTTTTGAACGGTAAGGGCTAGGGTTTTCATACTTCACATAATTATGTAATCCTTGTTACATTATACCTTTCTTAAGAAACCATCAACTTTGACCCTTTGACCTTTGAATTTGACCTAACTTTCAAAAAACTTATCCTTAGCCATTACTTTTGAACAAGTGGTGCTAGGGCTTTCCTATTTTGCAATTGTATTTCTTGTGAGAAGACCCTACGTTGGATACCAATATATTTAAGGAGGCTAGTGGGTAAACTAATAATTTTTTTATTAACGACCAGATAACTTAAATTTTGGGATATGATATCTTAAGCTGTCAACTATCATTTGGCAAAGAAAAATTTCATAAATTTTAGCTTTAAAATTTTATTATTTTATTATATCTTTATATGGAGCTCTTCTTCTAATGGAGATCAAAATAGTCTAAAAATGGCCACGACCACCCAGCCTCTTTAAATTGCATTTAAGAAAAGTTTAATCTTCGCTATATTGCCATACAGGGGCATAGCAGTTTCACAAACACATCTTTTTATATATAAGAGGAGCTGCGGATTAGAGATGGATACCCCGAAGCGTAACAGACGGACGGACATTCCGATCACTATATATATACCCTCCCGCTTTTCAAGCGGAGGATATAATAATATATAATACTGCTGATTTTTTCTGTCAGTACGATGATTTTCACCATCGAAAAACAATGTTTACCTAACCCTTTAGGATCGATAAATCTTTTACTCCTTTAGATTCTGAATCATCGTATTTACCTTAAAATATAGCTATAATTGTATAATGTTATGAGATCAACATATCATCAATTTATTCCCAATAAGCTCGGGTGAGCATTTTGCCCAATATGCTTCTTTATCTATTTTTTTTCATGCCCCCTAAAAATTTCAGCTTTAATCCACAGTGGGTCATTTTTCTACGGGGGTAATTTTTCTTCACGTGGGTTCTGCAAATTTTTAGGGTGGTGACACTTTTTCTAAGGGCAAAAGGGTCATTTTTCGACGTCGAATAATGACCGGGGGTCATTTTTTGCCGTAGAATATTGACCGGGGGTCATTTTTCGCTGTCGAAAAATGACCCCCGGTCATTATTCTATGGGGGTCATTTTTCGTCTTTACGACGGCTCACATTAACTCTAGGCGAGGTAAGGTTGTAGGTTTAATAGGTGCGACTCGGTATTTTGCAATTATCAAATTTTCTCATGAACTACATTAGATATGTACCACGAATGAGCATGGATATCTCCATTGTTATGTCATACATGTAGTACCGCACTTGATGTCAAAAAATATAGTGCACACTGTTTTGCTTTAAAATGACAGTTGAATGGTGAAAATTTACGGCAAGTCATCAGAAAAATAATGTAAATATAAGAAATTAATTGAATTTTTGAAGATTCATGAGGTATATGAACTACAACGCTTCACGCCGGCATATTTATCATGAAGCTTCATGAAATATGCCGGCGTGAAGCGTCGTAGTTCTTAGCCTCATGAATCTTCAAAAATTCAATTCATTTCTTAATTAAACATTAATGTACAGATTTACAATGTCTCAGAAGTAATACAATGCGACTTTTTTTCAGCTTGATCACTGTTCGTTATCTTATTTTGTTTTTCTTTTTGTGATGTAATTTGTAAAAAAAAGTATCATTGACTCGTTCGTACTTTTTATATCTGGAAGAAATATTACATATTCTGATTCATCAATTTATTTAAGATAAATGCAAATTTAAAAAAAAAGTATTCAAGACGCCTGGTTTTTTTTATATGATCCTTTTTTTAAATATTCTTCCCAATTTTATTTGAGTGTTTTTGTTTTTTATGTGATTTTAAGTTTTTTTTTTCTTAACCGTCAAGGTTCTCCATCATTTGAAATTTTACTGTGTTGCAGAGTTTACGCGAAGTTTAAGAACTAAAATTTCGCGGTATTTTCGCGATCAAATTCGCAACTGAATGACAATTCATTATAATTACAAAAGAAACATGCACACTCTTTTTTTTTTTTTAAATCACGTGTTCGTTACACAAATAGTATATGGTTGTACATATTGATAAAACTAAAAACACATGTTCTGAAAAGCAGTTGAAATTCTGCTCGATACAGTCGAACTATTATCATTTTTTAAAAGTAAATATGATTTTTCGTCAGTTTTCTTGATCGAATTACCGAATTACAAAAAGCAACTTCAGAATTATAAAATATTTAAAAGAGTTCCTTGAAAATTAAGAACAATTTATTTACATCAATAAAAAGATTTTGGAACGATGTAATGTTTGACTTACAGTGTCAACATAATTCTAGAGCCCTGTTTCTATAGACATATATTTTTTAAATATTACAATGTATTTTTAATGCAGCTACCAATTTACCGTTTCATGAAAGTGTGAAACAAATTATTTGTCTCTGTTCTTTCAAGCCTCAAGTCCGGCGAGTGTCTAGGAGATAACTGGTTATGCGAAATTAAGCCCTAATTAAGTGCTCTACCTTTTTACATTGAAAAACCGTAGAAATATTTGATGAACATTTCAGTTAGAGAAAAAATAATTATATATTTGGACTTTTCTGATTATCACAAATATAACTGTGTCAGCAGAACATTTAAAGTGTCACACGCATAAAATTTGAATCGTTTCTGTGTCGGAAAAATTTTTACTGTGTCGAAATCAACACATGACAGTATATTACAACTCATGGAGAACCCTCTTAAACATATGTTTATGATTTTTATATATTTGTGGAAATTAATTCTTGTATCTAGAAATCTCAGTTTATTTATGTTTTTAAAACTTACAACTTAAAAAATAGAAATCATCTCCAGAGAGTGTGCTTGTCATGTGATATTTCTTTAAGAGCATATAAATAACCTAAAATTTAATCATAAATATATAAACATGATAAATGACCCTATAAAATCAACGTTTGCATTTACTTAATACATTAATAAAACTCAATTAATAATATCTTACAACACCGAGATAAGTTTATGTATAATTTATTCATATACAGAAGAAAGGAAAGCAAATATAAATGATCCAATCATTTGGTTATACATGTATTGTCATTTAAAAAGATGGAAATTTTACTTTTACTACTCGTACTAACAAACCTAGCGTGAGATTATTTTTTAAGAATTATCAAATGCAATGTTCACATTTTTGGAACTCTGGTATATGCAAATAATATTGAAATTCGCCAGGAGAATGTCCAAAAAGAAGGTGAGATGTGATGACATAATTTGCATTAATTTGCCAACTTTATTTTCCTTATTCACATGGACACTAACTTAGATATACAAATAACATTAAGGGAGTAATAAGACAATTAACCTTCTCATACTAGGCTTTAAAATGTACCAATCGCTCTACTAAACAACGTATTTTGTATGAAAATTATTCTTTACTTAATTTTTTCTCATGATGTTGTATCATTCGTTCTTGAAATGACATAAACTTTATTACATATCGCCATCCATCGTCAATTCAGTGTAGAAATGTAGAAATAATGGGTTAACAATTAGTATGAAATGCCTTTCAATGAGTTTTCAGTGGTCATTCATTCACTGAATTGCAGGTACATTTCAGTAACCTTGCAGTTACCTTTCAAAAACATTTCAGGTACCTTTCAGTCACCATTCACCGGACACATTTCAGTTATCTTTCAGTCGCCTTTCAGTTACTTTTTCATCGACTTTCAGTTTCCTTTTAGTGACCTTTCTGTTGTCTTTTCAGTGTCCTTTCCATCACCTTTCAGTAACCTTTTCGTTATCTTTCAGTGACATTTTGTTTTCTTCTCAAGGGAAAAAAGAAAACCATTCTGAGGGAAAATGCACTGTATGACTATATTAGAAAAGAAGCAGATATGTGATTATATGAACTATAAAAGAAAAGATTATAAATTTCCCTCAATATTAATGATTTGTTTATTTAATCCTTTAGAATGAATTAAGTTTACTCTAGAAATAGGACATTTTGTAAAGAAACTGACATATAAAACCCATATTAGAAGCATAAATTTTCACAGACCTTGAAATTTCTTTTTATTACATAAAATGGACCTAATATTGTAATGCAAAATCACCGCGTGACTTATATTACAGGAAATCGTAGTTCTTGATGAACATACACATTTGTAGGTCTAATAAAGAGATTTTTTTGTCTAGGACACAGATAACATATATTGTACATGTGTTATAT
Organism: Saccostrea glomerata; assembly: GCA_003671525.1. Taxonomy (NCBI): domain Eukaryota; kingdom Metazoa; phylum Mollusca; class Bivalvia; order Ostreida; family Ostreidae; genus Saccostrea; species Saccostrea glomerata. The sequence goes on from PRKT01000781.1 coordinate 151,687, forward strand.
AAAATTATTTACAACATAAGAAATTGACAATCAAGTTAGAATTATTGACGGGGTGTAAAGAATTTATTATAAACCTTGTCAAAACAGGGATTTTTTTTCTTTCGGAAAAAACTGCTGCTTTGATAAACTACCTCACAACATAGCTTTGTTTATTGCATGACGCTTTTTGCTTTATATTCTGTGAACAGATTTTTTATATGTCTCCCTCATGAACATGTCTTAAAATGTTTTCTAATTATAACTAAAATGAAAATAGAAATTATTTCCTTATTTTAAATTTTAAAAATCGCTCTTTTGAATAAACGACACAAAAAATTGATTTTTTTTTACAAATATAAGTAAACTGTAAAACAAAAGATTATAAATGAATTTTACTTTTGATCTATATTAAGAAACATTGCAAACTTTCATTACAAACGAAAACGTATTTAACGTGGGGTTTTAATGTTAAAAACTTCAAAGTAAAATATAAATGGATCTTTCAATCAAAAGATAAATTTCCGTAGTTACGCAGAAATAAAGCTTTCTTGAATAGAAAATGATTAATAGTTTATTATATTTGTGCTACAAAATATTTCTATCTTTACGAATTTTTAACTATTTCGAATCGTATGAAGTTTAGATGGGTAAAAATGGAATAATGGTATATTTCTCATTGAAAAGCACTGTCTTGTTCCTATAGAATCCTTCGATTAAGAGAAAATGAAGTTCACAAATATACAAAAAAAATAAAATTTTAATTTTTTCAAAAATAAAAATATTTCGCCAATATTAACTAGTTTGTATGCATAAAAATCTGCTTGATTAGTTTTAGATATACTCTTATATTTAGAATAAATCTATAAGAGTTTAAAAATGAAAAAAAAGGTCAATGTTTTATGATAAAATTTATTTTCCTGTACGTACCGTGTAATTATCTAGAAGACCATGACGATATATTTTTAAGGAACAAATAGATTTTATAGATACCTAGAAATATCATGTCTTTCACGTTCTAAAGGCCTTTTAGTATTTTTGTTTTTATTTCCACGTATAGTAACAAGTAGTACATATTGTAAATTTGCATTAGATATCTATAATGACAACATGAATTGAAAGATATTTTCTTTGGTGCTTAAATTTGTGTTAGGAACTTATTTACCTTTAAATACAAATTGTCTCTTTCATCATTATATTTTCTTACCTTATGTGTCAAGTATGAAATATCAATTAGAATTTCAGAAGTTTTGTAACGTGGGTTTACAAAAAGGCATTGGATTATAAAATTGAAAATAACAATACCATTCTTCTACTCAAACCATTTTTCCATTGTTTGTTGTATTTGTCGAAATTGTATAATAAGGTGAGCAGTGTGATAATAAGTTATAAGTCAGTTAAAATAGGCATATCATTGTTGCATAAGTATCTTTAAAATCATAAAATGCATAGAATAACTACACGTAGCATGCAGAAGAAATAAATAATATTGTAAAAGATTAAAATTATAAGCTTCATTTAGGGGGGGGGGGGGGAAGTCTGGTTCAAGGAATTAGAGGCATGTTATAGAAATGATTAATTATTAAACATTCTTAAGAATGTTTTTCTTTATCTTTGAACATGTTAAGGCATATATATTTTAAATTCTTACCTATGTTAATGAAATAAACGACAATATAAGTTTATTTGAAATGTAATATATTTGCAGAATTAAAAAAAATAAATAATAGTAAATTTATACAGTAATAGTTTGAGTCATTGTAATTGGTGATTTATGAATCGAAGAAAATTTCCTTTAATTTTTAAATAAAAGACGTCAGTGCCGATTTTGACGAAGTTTGATAATATTATTTAATGAAAGTGCTTAAATAAATGAAAAATAAGATTAACCATTTCTCAATTCTTTCCAAATGCTCTGGATGATATTCATATTTTTCATGGTTTCAAAATGAAACTAGAGGTACTGTGAGCAATGAGCTCACTAAATGATACCCCCCGCCTCCCTTAATGTCCATGTCGCCTCCCTTAATGTCCATTTGTTGCTATAAATTGTTTTACGGTAATGTGTAAAGAGGAATAACTCGTCCTATCAAATGTTATCCAGAAGCTTCTATATGTGACGTCATAGGTAAACATATTATGGCAATGTTCATGTTTTGCTATGGGAAATCTAAAATACGTGTCGAATAAAAAAGTAAAATAGTAGGTGCAAAACGGCAATATGTAATAAAGATTCTGTGAAAGTTTCATGAAATTTCACTGAGTAGTATAAGAGGAGTTGCGGATAAGAGATAAAGCGTAACAGATGGACGGACGGACGTACAGACGGACGGACGGAAATCCCGATTACTATATACCCTCCCACTTTTCAAGCAGGGGGTATAAAAAGGAATTTCTTCATATTTTTTTTTAAAAAGGGTATTAATTTTTGACACACGAGTGAGCATAATTTGAAAACTGTTAAAACTGTTGACACTGCATGAATTTAAACAAAAAGAAAACAACAACACATGTGTCTGCACTTAAATGTCTTGCAATTTCCAACCTCATCCATTAATCAGGGCACTTAAGCATTGCATTTAAAACTTGTAGTTTAACTTTCATCTGTATCAATTTTCAAGATTAGTTTATATTTAGATTAAGATGACACGAAAAGTAAATCACTCGGCCGAAAAGGATTCAAATTCACTCGAATAGAGCTGTCAGAACTTAAATGATAAACAGGACATATTGTTTTATGGTCGCAAAAACGTACATTAAGCCCGCAAGAAGGTTCAACATATGGATAAGTGGTACCAAGAAAGATTTCAACAAAATCAAATAGGGGATTTTCTGTCAAGTGATGATTCGAATGAACCTTGCTCGTCTGATTTTCCTCACGAGGTATATGTTCAAATCTAATATTTTATTATTTTTAAGTCTTCTTACGCGATCAATATTTATTCATCAGTTGTTTTTCAAGCGAAACATTTTTTTCTAAATCTATTGTTCATAAAACGTTTAAACGGTTTAAAAAAATCCTTTAGACAAAAACGTTTTTATGAACAATTGCGGGTTTTCATATTAGTATATATTTCATATCGGTATTGAAAAATATAATGCATGAATGAAAATTTTATCGTTCGTTGATCTTTGTTCGAATTGTTTAAATTTCGAATTAAAAGCAGTAATGTGCACCTTTTCATGCAAAATGATTCTTTAAGGTATATCATTAGTCAGCTTCTTATTATAATTCAATTTTTATAACATATTAAAATTAAACAAAATTAATTATTCAACATTCAATGAAAAAACTGCTCAAAAATCCACAAAGAAGCAAGATTTATGAGGGACTATTTCTTGTGGTAGAAAGATATTTAGCAGAAAATTCTGGAAATCTGCACATTTATCAAACGTTAATATCTTGGAACTTTAGCCTTACATGCTTATACTCAGGGAATATTTTCCGTTATGAAATGCTACGGATATTTGATAAAGGTATCAAATTATATTTTTAGAACAAATTTAATACCTTCCCTCAACAAACTTTGCCGAGAAATGAAGATATATTAAAGAAGTCAAGATAATATTTACTTACTATAAAATTTATTTAGTTTTTTGCTTGAAAATCACACGTTTTGACCAATATTTTAAAACTAACATCACTGACACCAAGTTTTTCTTTCGTTATTTTAAACTACTTGATACTGTTGACTGATCAGCAATTCAGTTGTAAGAGGTTTTGTCTTATTGCCTATTTAGATTGTGAAAACCCCAAATATGTTACTTTTTAGAGCAAAAAGGTCACACAATAATTTACGCGCATTAATTTGCAAGATTTGTTCAATGATAAATATTATTTAAACTACTAGTATTTTACGTAAAATAAGATTGTATTTTTGCCATCGTTACATGGCAAATATGATAAAAGTTAAAGTAATTAAAAAACTTAAAATTTAAGCGCGAAATATTAATCTAATTGTTACAATAGCTCAGTAAAATGCACACTGACCCCCTATTTTCTCAGCGATTTTGAGTCATACTATAAGAGTACTTATCCAAAATATTTTTTTTTATCTTTTATTAAAATCATAACAGTTTGCAAATATATCACAATATCAATATTAACACAAAAATTAGCTAAATCATGATAAATATTACTTCTAATCTGACCAGTTTTTCTAAGAACATCATTTTGAATATGAAGCATAGATTTCAGTCTATGTAGGAGATTTTTCTCTAAGAATATTTAATTTTGTCGTCTACATTTCATCTTACATTTATACATAGTAAAGCTAATAAATGCTATCAAATTATTAAAAAGCAAAGTTTTTCCACTAGTTTCACTATAAAATCCAAGTACAATTAATTTGCAAGTAATGTCATTTTCTAGAAAAATACCACTTTTTCCCATATAGGTTTAACAATTTTACAATCAAACAGTAAATGTTTCATATCTTCAGTTTCACAATTTTCACATAAAGGATAAATATCTTTGTTCCATTTGCTTGCAGCGACATTGTTATTCAAAATAGTGAATATTAAATGTGTTTGTCAATTTTCTTTTCCAACAAAGGTTTTTGAAATTTCATATCAATAAAAATTGAGTAATAAAAATTGCTTCTTATCTCTTGTATTGATTTTACAACATTATTCTAAATAAAAAGTTTACATTTGGTTTTACATTTACATATTTCGCATAAGAACTGTCAAACTTTTGTTTATAGTCTCTAACAGCTTTTTTAAGCATATGATATTCACATAATATATGTTCTTTCTATTCAATTTGTTATAGAAATAACTAATATCATACATTTCACCTGACTCGTCAAATATATCTTTAATGTACAAAAGTTTGCTTTGTATCCACTCTTTAAAACACAGGGGTTTTGAAATAAATTGAAACAAGTATTATTTCATAAAAATTCACTTAAGAACTCGTCTCTATTTAAATTATTGACATTTCTTTGCATTTTACATCTGTTAAATGCTGTGAATACATTGCCGTAAAATTTCGGCAGATTTAACATTTTGAAAAAATCGGATTCGACAAAGTTACACTCGCTAGTTTTGATAATATCAAATACTGTGATGTTGTGTTGTTGCAAAATACTTCTGAGAATTCGATGTGTAACACTTTCTATATCAACTATTCTGCTAATCCACGACGCCTTTGCGGCATGAAATTTGCTTTTAAGATCAATGATTCCGATTCCACCGTTCTCAACATTACCAATAAGAGTATTTCTTTTAATCCAACCTTTTTCTTCCGAATAAAATTATATATAATCTTTGAAAAATTTTTGATAAAGTCGACACTTGGATTTTGTAATATGAAGGCATTATATAATATCTCAGAAATAGCTAATGTGTTTATTATGGTATATTTTGCGAAAATTGTTAAATTTCGTCTTCTCCATACACTAAATATCTTTTCAAGTTTTTCAAGTTTACTTGTCCAATTTTTTTCATAACATTCAACCTTATCATGTCCCAAATAAATACCCAAAGATCTCACACACGTTTTCGCGATTTTAACCCCCTGAATATTTGTTTCATCGGTGAACTCGTTTATTGGGGAGCCAGTTAATATTCAATTCAATTCAATTCAATTCACTTTATTACGTAAGACATACATCTTATTGTATACAATATAAATTTATAACATGTAAACAATAAAGCATAGCGCGGGTATTTTTTAAACAGTCAGCATAATTATTATACAATCAGTATCATGATGACGGAGAATGTACAAACCATTTTTAATTTGTTTATAAGGCATTATGACATTCATCACATAAGTTAAAAGCATGGTACAAAAACTTTCCCAAATTACAAAGGTCCTTAACATTATGTGCACATAACAACTGTATGTATTTAAACATAGATGGTTTTTCCCAGTAGTATTTCTTGATATATTTTACTCGTAAACCCTTGTTTCGTGGACAGTTTAAAACAAAATGGAATTCGTCTTCAATTTCAGAACTACAAAGTTCACATATTCGGTTTTCGCGCAAGATATTTCTATGGCGTCCACTTTCAAAGCTAGATTATGTGATGACAGTCTTATCTTGCTAATTTGCTTTTTATAAATGGATGGAATAGGTTTTACCAATAATATTGCAGTGTGAAGTGGTCAATAATGTACTTAAATAACATACATCTAGACATTCCGTTTTGTCTAAATTAAGTTTCGTCCCAGGAACCTCCGAAAATTCTTAAATTATTTCCAATACTTTTTTGAAAGACACTGTATCTTTTAACATATTTGTGCAATCATCGTAGTAATATTTTTCTGAAATGAAAGTCCTTTTATATCGTTGTCGTTTCTTATTTGTATACTAATATTTCTTAAAAACAAAAATAAACAATAGTGCAGATACCGGACATCCTTGACGGATTCCTATTTGTATTGTACATGATTTTGAAATCCATCCATTATTTTTTTTATTTTAAATATGGGTTTATTATCATCGCAATGAAACTTGGTCCGATATTAAACTTCTCTAAGGTTTTAGTCATGAAATTATATTCAATAGAATCAAAAGCCTTTCAAAATCTAGGAAAAGCAATATTCCATCTAAATTAATTTGTGAATTAAATTCAAAAACATCCAAAATCAGTCGAGCATTTTCGCCAATATATCGTCCTTTAATATATACACTTTGTTCACGGCTAATAATTTTACTGGCTATCTTTTGTAATCGGTTAGCTAATACATGTGCATATACATGTATTTTATAATCAACATTAGTTAGACTTAGAGGTCTGTAGTTTTTAAGTTGTCGTTCTCGCCTTTTTAAGATTAAAGAGATCACCGCATTTCTTTGAGAAAACGGCAGCAATCCTACTTCAATGCTTTTAAGAAGAGATCCATAATATATATCTTTTAAATCATTCCAAAAAACTTTATAGAGTTCAGCTGATAATCCGTCTTGTCCTGGAGATTTATTATTTTTCATACAGTTTACAGCCATTTCACATTCATGCATTGTAATTAATTCCTCACACGCTTTCCTTTCATTTTCGGAGATTTTTGGGCACTTAATATTTTCAAGATAGGCTTGAATATCTCCATCAGATATATTTTTACTTGTATATAATTTTTCATAGAACTTTATAAGACAATCCATAATTCCTTTATTATCAGTATGTTGTGATTGGTTTTCATCTCTTACCTTATTTATCGTATTACTTGATTGTTGTTCTTTTCAAGATTGAAGAAGTAAGAAGAGCTTTTTTCACCTTTTTCACCATATAGATCTAGATCGGATATAAGCCCCGCAACATTTCTCAGCGTAGTAGTCATCGATCGCCTTTTCAAGCAATCGTTTATAATGCATATTTATTTCAGAAAAGTGTTAAGATTCTAATTGTTTTATTTGTAATTCAATAGAATTTATACGCGTCTTCTTATATTTAGCATTTTTTTTCGAGTAATTTATACAAAAGTTTTTTATACTTATTTTAAGAAGCTCCCATTTACTTTTTGGGTCCTTAATCTCTAACTTTTTAATTTCTTCATTTATAAAGATTTTAAGTTTTTTTTACAAAATACTTCATTCTCTAAAAGCGATGTACATGTATTAAGTTTCCAGTAACCAGCATCTTTTAAATTTTCACATGCAAATAATTCAAGTAACATACCCAAATGGTCTGAAAATCTATTTGCATCGACATTTGGTGCTTTTCTTAAATATATATCACTTATTGGAAAACATAGGTGTTCCGACATAAATACATAATCTATTCTACTTTGTGGAACATTATCATCATTACACCAAGTTAGACCTTGTTTATAAGTTTTCCCACTAGACATCCAAGTATCTTTTAAATAAAGAGTTTTCAAAGTTTTCTTTAAGATATTAACACTTTTGTCGTTGCTATTTTTATCAAGTTGACAGTTAAAGTCACCACAAAATATAATACTTTCTAAATTCATAGAGTTTTGATTAATCCATGTACTTACTCTCCTGAAAAGATCAACCCTTTCTTTCTCCTTGGTAGGAGCATAAACATTCACTAGTGTTAGAATGTGGTCATTATATTTAATATTAATTAATAGTCTTCGACCATCTAAAGATTTATAATAATTTAGGATCTCTATTTTACAATTTTTTCTTAACAAAATTGATACACCCCTACTGCATACTGATTCTGAAAAACAATGCGTAATATGTCCAAACCAACGAGAGTTATCTCGAACATTTAAGGAGTAAAGTTTAAAGTAGGATTGTCCATGAAAGGGTGTTGTTGTGTGTTGACTTACTGTTCTTATCCGGCATCACTCTTGCTATTGATACATGTATTATTTTCGGACCTTTCTTGAGATCTTTCAGGAAGTCCTCAATATTGGACTGATTTTCACTTGTCCCTTTGCGTGGAAGGGAAGAACTTCTGAGTTTCCTTGCGTGTTTTGAGGCTAGCTTTTGGTAGATTTTTCCAGGTTTGTTTTGCCCGGGCCATTTCTTATTATCAGTGTGCAATGTGGCCTCACTATCCAATCCTGTGCCCCACTGCATGTCGTAAGTTCCCTCTGCAAAAATGGTGTTACTTGTTGAGTTTTCAAGCTTGGCTTTTACCTCTGGTATCTGGTCAACTTTTGAACAAACGATTTCCTTCATCACCGTCTCCTTATCGTTATTCCATCCTAGTATGCCCTAGCCTTTTAGCTTCTAAAGCCGTATCTTCTTCTCTCACCTTCTTGGCCGCCTCTAAATCGACAGCACGAATTGCTTTGGTCATTTGTTAAGCTTGCTCCGCAGATTTATGCTTTTTCCCCGAAAACATTTATCTCACACGGATAGAAATTAGAGAGAGGATTATACTTTCCTTGGAATACCACCACTTCACTGACATCTGACGTATCCACATAATGCTGACACTCTGTGGATCCTGGAGTATGACCAGGTTCTCTACAGACTCGACAGACTTTACCCTTCTTACACTGCTGTTTCCTATGTCCAGTTTCCCAACAGTTGCAACACTGCACTTTGGGATCCATAGAACTCTGGTTCTTGTGGTATATCCGGCATTTCAATTAAGTGCAGATGACGTTTCTCGGAAGAGATTTTCCATCGGGAAGCGGGTCGATGTAAAGAAATTTTTTTCCATTCAAAACATTGGTCATACGGTGTGTTTCAGGGTGTCTAATGTTTTCATATTTTATTTCACTTCTGATATTTACATCAAATGTTTTGAGCATATGAAAGACAGCGCTATCATCAACGGACAGGGGTAGCCCACATACGGTAACCTTCAGAACTCTATCATCAGGACCAGTAGCTCCGGTGGAGTAGGGGTTCGAATCATACACCTGTACAGAGATGTTTCTAACCGCAAACCCTTCTATAGCTAGCAATGCTCTACATTCTTTTATTTTTAGGTATACTCTCCATAGATCCCGCTCTAATTGGATACAGTGAACTTCATTTCCAAGTTTCTGATATAGCGCCTCGTACATTTCAAAATCACTGATTTTATTTGTTTCGTCCAACTGAATTTCTGAATTTTTTATATTTAAACAGGTTTGATTGTTGATATTTGTACACTGGACTCCATTGTCAATGATTGTATTAACAGTCCGCCACTGTGAATCACTAATCGTATGAGTCCTTACGTGAACACAAATCAGCTGGTGCTTTAAATCCAGGTAAACAAAGAAATACACAGAATAATCCAAAATTCACAATATTTACATCGATTTTTCTTGATATTCTTCACAAATATACAGAAAATTTGTTAATAAATTCAAATTACCCATAAATTTATACAGATTTGTCTTAGAACAGACAGATATTGGCCAATTTTCCGGAGCAAGTAAAAAACAAGTCTTCTCACTTGCTAACCACGTGACCTTATCCAAAATATACTTCTAAAAAAATCCTTGATTATCAAAATTCACGAGTGACATAGCTTTAGTATAAAACCAAATCTGCTTAAAATTGGCATAATGTTTTTTTTCGAACAGATTGTCATAAAACATGACTTCAGTCACTATTGTCAGAAAAACAATCAAGCGTCTTTAAGATAAAAATTTTTGAGTATGTGCGTGAGGGTGAGGAAGTATATGGGTTTAAGGTGTGTGTGAGTGATGGTGTTATAGTAATGTGTGTTTGGATATGTATGCCGCTAGTGTCATGTGGGTATTTGTACATAGAATTATAGAATAATTTCAACAGAGTAAGATTTTTGTGCGGTTTGAAATTTTGAATTTCATTTTTGTCAATAAAACAGTTTAGATTTTAACTAGTGCCTTAACGGGGTGAATTTATTTTCAGATTATTTTGACAAACTCAACCCTCTATTCAACTAGAGACAATCATTATTTTGGATCCCCGGTATCTAATACGAATAAGGAGACTAAGGATGATCATAACTGTGAGGAAAATTTGCTTGAATATCCAGAACCTCAACAATATTTTCCTTATATGGAGGGTCAAGAAGAAGTAAGTAGCCGATAGGAAAGAAACAACAACTGCCAGTTGAAATTGACCAGTCTTTGTTTTATATTTCTGTTAAATGTTTAGAATATTTTATTTTTAAGAGTTGTTTGATTTGGCCATGCCATATCATGAATGATCAAAAAGGTTACTTGCTGTGTATTTTTCCTTCTTGTTATTCATCTAAACAAATATGTTTTTATACAAGCAATTGACAAAACCAATTTATATTCATAACAATTTAAATAGATATTTAAAATATTTCTGGAAAAAATCGTATTCGACAGTAAGAATGAGTCTTAATTCTTTGATATAGACCAAACTACACGAGAACTAGAAAGTTGTTTAACCCTATACAGAAGTACTCTGAAAGTTGATATTAAAAGGATGCTGGAGTTCCTTATTAACACCATCCCGTAGTCTTCAGTTTTTGGAGACCAGGTCTTCCAAGCAACTCTTTGAATTCGAAGAGTATATATTGTACTCTTTAATTACCCAGTCTGTTTTTAAATTCATATAAAAGAATTTGTTAAAAAGTTATACATGAAAGGAAAAAATGGGACCTTCAAGTCGATATTATGATATATCGACGACGTTTCATCAGTTATTTTAATAGAATATTTTTCCGAAAAAATAACAAGACATGTTTCTTGGACGATAAAGGCCACAGCTTTAATAATTGGTTTCAATGACAAATGTCAGACAAGCATTTAACAGTCATTGGGTGCCACACACCTAAATCGGTAGCGGGCGTTATGGCACCTCGCCTTCTAGGGTAATCCATAGCAAGGCGTAGCAATATTTATAAATCGACTCCTAGGGTACCCCTTAGCGAGTCAGCTGGGATATGTAATTGCCTCCTAGGGGATTCCTTAGCGAGGCTACTACTTGTTATACCGAACAGGTAAGCCCACTATACCGAGTAGGGCAAAATAACCACCCGTTATACCGAACGGGGTACGAGGTTACTGTTATACCGAACAGATCCCTCACACAAGCTCCTAGTGCACTCCATAGCAAGCTTGTATTGGCTCCTAGGGTAGCCTTAGCGAGCCACCACATGCTCTACCAATCACGTAAAATAGATTATCATACATAAACAATAATTAATATAATGATGACAAATGTCTCTGCTTGTCTGACATATCCGCCACTCAGAGATGTCTATACATCAAATAAAATTCAAGAGAAGATAAAAGCTTCTATGGCTGATTGAAAAGTGTTTGTTAAAATTGCATTTCCCACGTCAGACATATGGACTCCGTCAGCACGGTAAAGCCCCTCCTCCGAAAACTCTATATCAGGGTGATTCATAACTCTGCCGTTTATTGATGCGACCGCCCTACGAGCAGCTCTATTAACTCTTTTTCGCTTCCGTTCGACGGAACATATGTCACGACCCCCTATCCATTTTCTGCGCGGGAGTATATCAGACCATATCATTTTGCAACTTGGTAATCTGTTTGCTACTAGACATATGTCATGCTCTATTCTGGTACATAATACCTCGCTCTTAATTAATATGATATCATCCCCCCCTAGGTGGATAATTAAATATGCAGGAGGAGGGCATTTAGTTAACTTTTGCTCAATAGAGTCAATGAGCTCCCCCCATTCTATGCCCCTTTTGCCAATCCAGGATACCTGAACGCCTAAATTTTCCAAGCGTAAGTTAGTAGTCAGATTTGTAGCCGCCCATCTACATGCCCAGTAAACAATCCATACAAGGTGCTCTAAAGAAGCAATAAATAATATGGTTAATACAACTCATCTACAAAGCTCACATCATATCTATTCTAATATACTTTAGGAATGCGCTTGATTTCCAGCGTCCCAATAATTGGATTTTGTCATGTGATACCCCTTTTAAAGCAAGACACTAAAAGAATGTGATTTGTAAGCAGAAATTGGGTGATTGATTTTCGAAAGGGTTTTTCTCAGGACTGCATTAAACTGATATCTAGTTAGCAGGGATTTATTGCTATGCACGAATAATGAACCCTTAACACGTGGTCTCACTGCAAGAATTTTTTTCAAGTTAGTAACTGGGCAAATGTTTCTTTGCTGAATAGATGGTAATAAAATATTGATACCTTTTCCTGTTTGATCAGTTTTAGAGAATCTTACAGAGATAGAGACGCAAGGAACGCTCTTTGACGTACAAAATTTTATATCTTTAATAGTTACGGGAACATGGGCGCAATGCTCCGAGGTATACACTAATTCCCCTACCCTAAATAGGCCGTAAAAGGCCAAGGTGAAAACATATCTAAACAAGAATGTTTCATATTCCGAATAACACACTTGATTTAGAGCGCTACATATTATAGCGAGAAGCTCTTCCGAAATAGGTGCTCTGTGGTCTTTTGTTCTATTTAATCTTCGCAACCCTTCTAAAGATTTCCTAACTATGAATAAATCTGCCGGATCGGTCCATTGTCTCAGTTTGTGTACATAGCTAATGCCCGAAATATAGGATGAAACCGTTGAAGCTGCTGAGCCCTTGCCTGAATGATATGCTATATATAATAGAATATGGTTTGAAGGGACTGGCCATTTATCAGGTAGGTTTGTCAATATTCTGAGATCTTTAAAATTCTTTAAAGCTTGTAAGTATACAGCCCTGGTGTTTGCTGAAATGCTTGCAACTAACAATCGAGTGATTTCGTCTCGAAAATAGTCCAAAGTTTCCCTGGAAATGGCTAAAATAAATTCCCAAACCGTTTCCTCGACGCGCCGAGCTATCTGTAAAAAGTTCTAAATCTATGTTGGATACCCAAAACTTATCTTGGAATACCACAAAACCGTTAAATTTGTCAAAAATTTTCAGCCATACAAGTAAATCCGCTTTTATCTCTTTTGTTACTCTTAAATGATGATAGGGTAGAGACAAACCACGCGTTGCATTTGACAGCCGCCTGCAGAAAGTGCGACCGGGAGGAATTGCTCTGCAGGCAAAATTTAGATATTCTATTAAAGATTGCATGGTTTTCAAGTTGGTTTTCGGTTTCTTCAATATGCCTTCAATAATCATGCTGATTTCATTTACTTTTTCTTCCGGCAACCTGACCTGCATATTTTGAGTATCAATTTCTAGCCCAAGAAAAGTAATAACTTCCTGTGGACCCTCGCTTTTTTCCCATGCTATTGGGACCCCTAATTCTTGGCAGATCTGTGTGAAATTATCCACTATCATTTGACACTCGTCTGCCGTATGACCCGGGAACAAGAAATCGTCTAAATAGTGTAGGACTTCTCTAGATGCAGCTCGCTCGCGCACCAGCCACTCTAGAAACGATGAAAATTTGTCGAATGTAGCACAAGATATAGAACACCCAAAGGGGAGGCATTTGTCAAAATAATAACAGCCGTCGAACTTGAAACCCAGAAGCTCAAAATCACCGGGCCAAATGGGCATTAATCTAAAATTGCTTTTAATATCCGATTTGGCTAAGTAAGATCCACGCCCTAAATGCTGAACCATGCTAATGGCCTCGTCAAATTTTGTGTAATTGACCGAACAAAGCTCTTCGTCAATAAAGTCGTTGACGGAGTTATTGGTAGGGTAGGAGAGGTGGTGAATTACCCTGAATTCCCCCTCCGCTTTCTTGGGCACTACTCCCAGTGGTGAAACTCGCAAATTTGACATAGGTCGTGATTTAAATGGGCCAGCCATCCGTCCTTTGTCAATTTCTTTTTTGATATTGTCTCTAGCGACATCTGCATGTTTATAAAAAGAGGGCAAATTAGGTGCTTCTGTTTTTTCCCGAGGACCCCGGTAATGCAATCGAAAACCAAAATGAAAACCATTCATAAGTTCTTTTGCTACTTCTAAATTCGGATAATTTGTAAGAGAATTTTTTTAAAGCTGCAGTGTTTATAGGGGAATTTGCTAATTTAAAGTTTTTTACCTTTATTGGTTGCAGCGGTGCTGTTTGAGGCCTTTGAGGTACGAAAAGCATCGTTTTTTGCACAACTCGATTTTGGGTGGTTTCCTTTACAAAGAGAACATAAATGCACATATTTGCAATTGGCTGTAATGCAACGGCCTCTATTGTAACTGAAAAAGACACCAATTTGGTTTGGTGCATGCGATGCAGCGAGGCTAAGTTCCGGCCTGGGTGGGACAGCTATCAAGCGTAGCCATAAATCGGAATTTAATTTTGACCAATTTTGATAGAGATTGCTTGACGCACACTAAACTGTTCGTCGTAATTTCTCCAACCTATGCCCAGAAATTCCCTCGCTGCGTCGCGAATGACAAACATATATTGAACCAATTCGGCTGCCCTCCCTGGGTGCCTTTGAATATATATGTGCATGTATAATAGAAAGCGTCAGTCCATCTATCGATGGTTGTTATCTTCTCATTCAAAACTTTGGACTTAGCCTCAAGTTCCCCCTTATCATTTAGAACAAAATGACTACCCGCAGCGAACTGCTGCAGTTCAGAGCTTCCCTTCGTAAGCAGGGCTAAGTTTATATAGTTCCCCGCCCAAATTTTTTGTTTTAAAGCGATTGGAACATGGGCACCTATGTCGTGCCCAGCGCAAACCTCCATGTTTGGCATAGCCCCGAAATTACCTGCCGGTGACAGGGCAGCTTCCTCCAGGACAGGCCACGAAGTAGAAAAATCTAATTGCCTACCCTTATTGTTAGTAATGAGTGGCACATGCTCCTCCGCCATTCCCGTGGAGGCTTGAACGTCTTCCTCCCAGGCCTGGGTACTTGTACCATAGTCACAATCCGCTCAATCTCAGGGTCTGCCCTGGTGTCAGCATGGTGGACAGCGGTTAGGTTTCTTCTCACCCCTCTGCCCTGCTGCTGACTGGCTCCCTTGGTCCGCCTGTTTGCCCTGGTGGACTTGGCGGTGACTTGGGACTTTCTGGCTCTAATGGGTGGCATGATTTGTTCTCGGAGGCTTTAAACAATTATCAAAAGTGCATAAACGCTGGGAAAGCTATCGAGCAAGAGGAGGAAAATGCCACGTGCGCCCCTCTTTTATACTCGCAGCAATCGGGGGAAAGTGTCAAAAGACCTACCCCCTGTGTTTTTCGGAAATCAATTAATTGCGTTTAATTAGCGATTGCTTTAAACGACCTTATCGAAGATCGGGGGTTTTTTCACTTCCATCTAAAAACCAAATTATTTTATAAATGAAATGATTTCAGCTTTTTCATTATGAATTTTAATAGCTCAATTATGAACTGAATGCTATTCATTACATCTCCAAACTTATTCTGTACTACGTCTTAAAAGAATGCTTCGAGTACGATGAATCTAAACAAAGACAAACTAATGACAGAACAGATAAATTTATGTTACAGGGATTTCAACAATTTTGTTCAAAGTCGGCAATTCATGAGCTTTTTGCAACATATAATCTCTCATTGGTTTGTATTTTGTCAGACAAGTTTCATAGCAATTATTCTTTTGCTTTCAGATTGAAATCGACAAAGGTTTTACTGTTGACTTGTTCAATATATATGTCTCATGATGTGTGTGATCGATTAACAGGGAATGTTTACTCTTCTTGGGCTTGGGCACACTCTTGACTTTTCAAGTGTCTTTGTTAAAAATCCTGTTCATAAATCTATTATTCAAAGATTTTTTTGTTAGATCACAGTCATCACATCCATTCTGCATAACGATAACCGTCAGCAGGGAATGCTTCCTTCCTCTTGGTCACCTTATCCCATTTATAGTGCTGTTAAAGATTTCCTTTTCTGGGTTTATAAGAGCATCACAAAAAATTCGTTAGCTTGACATTTATCATATTTTGTTTTTCTTTTAGATGGACAATTTTATTGACAACGCAGTCCATTGCTTTCAGAACAATTCAAGTGAGGAAAAACAAGACCAAGAAGAGACTATTTCATGTTCAAATGTAAGGTTATTGTTGAGTTTAAAAATATAAATGTCATTCTACATTGTAAATTTAACTTAATTTAAATGCAATCATCATGTTTTAAAAGAAAATCTAAAATGTTAAAAAAGAAGTTATCTTTAAATTATGAAGGCCATCAATTGAATAATTTGATATTTAATATGTATGCATATGTTTTATCTCGAATGATGTGAATAATTTGATAATGGTTATTTTCTTGAAATGCATTTGGACAAGGTTGATAAATTCTCACCAAATGAAGCCTACTTACTTCCAAAAGAAAGTATTCCTCCAATGAAAATGATGTGGACAGAAGAAAAAAAAATAAAGAAGGAAATAAAGAAAAGGGACAAACACAATACCAGTAAGACATTCTTTATAATAAAAATAAGAAGCAAAAATCGAGCATGTTGATCAATTGTTTTTGTTTAGTATGTGTTTTAAAAATGCTTAAGTTTCTTAAACTATCAAAAGTTCCTTCTAAGAAAGACTTGGGCCTCTGAATTACATGTAAGTTAACTTTGACAACATTTTTTTCAGTCGAACAACGGAGAAGAAATAACATAAACGATAGAATCAAAGAACTAAGCACCCTCTTACCACCAACATTACATCCGTAAGAATTTCAATTATTTGCAATTTATATCACCAGTATCAAGTACAAACAATTTTCTGATTTAAATTATCAGCAACACTGTTACTTTGTCAAATATTTTATGTCTTTTCATGCTAGACAACATCGGTGAAGGTGGAATTCAGGAAATTTGTATAGATAGAACACTTTCATAGCAATGAGTTTTGTTATTTATTATTTTTTTTAAAAGAGTAATTATAAAAAATGTAACACACAAGAAGTGGACTGGATTCAGAGCTCTGTTTCTAATTAAAGTATCGCCCAAAAGGAACTTGGAAAATATACCGTATTAGTGAAAATTTTAGCGAGACGCAAATTTAGCGATTTGTCCTTAAAAACTGGTAATTTAATTTTAGCGAAATGTTTTTTTAGCAATTTTATATTGCATTTTAAAGAAGCTATTACAAAGAAAATGCAAAATAGACGTGCTTTAAGTAAAAGGGGGTCAGCGATCGGGAATCAAATACACAGGTCCTTTAAGCTGGGTAAATTCCAGCTCAGTTTTATCCTTTGTCGTTGATCTTTTACCGCAATTTTTTCAACTTTTTTTTCTTTGGTTACTGGGGATAAACCCTAGTTCTCCCTATAATTGGAACTATTTTTTAGAGCTTCTCACATCTTACGATCTGTACTCTCATCGTTTTATTTAAGGCTCCTAAACATTCACTATATAAAATGTTTGATTCGATCAAGTAATGTTGTGAATTCTGTTAGATATAGATTAACATTTTTACTGAAATACGAGGGGTGTTAGAAAAGTTCGCGGACAAGTTCTGTTGTGAGCGCGCTATTTCAACGAAACCGGTCAACATTTCCAGATAAAATTTTTACCTTTTATCCAATAAATACACAAGAATTTGGTGCTCTCTGGTGATTATTGAAATATATACAGCTTTTTTATTTTGAAAAAAAAAAACTTGCTTCACGGAGCATGCTACATTTTGGCACGTTTACATCACAAAGACTCTTTATTAAAATTAAAAATTGCAAAGAGCAAAGAGATTTATGATATTTTACCTGCCGCTAAAGTATTCATGAAACGTCACTGGGAGAAATTTTGAACTAAACTGGAGGGTATATGACTGTTTTATAGTCGTTTATAGATGATCAACGTGTAATAACACAGCCAAAAATCGGAACGTCATTAAGCGTCATGGAGCACTGCACTGCCTGAAAATTGTGTATGCAGGCTCGAAAATGTCTAAAAAGAGATTTCAATGTTGAAGATACCTCCGGGAATTTCCTACACCTACAAAAGACAAGTTTTCAAATGGTTGAAGCTTCAAAAGAATGGAAGGATTTACATTTTGAATGATTAACTCCATCAATACTTCAGTACCCCCGTATCGCATGGACGTTGTGTTGCGCAAATATGGTTTGCATAGTTTCCATACCTGATCGATTAACTGCATAGCCTTTTTTAAAGATCTCAATAATATCCGATCAGTACAAAAGACATTATAGAAGAAAAGTAACATGTCTTGATATAGATATTTAATTTTAAAGTAGAAAAAGATAATAAATATCTGAAGAAATGAAAGATTTATAGAACTGCGACAAAGTTTAACGGGTTGAAATCTGGTTGTCACGTCACCTTACGTCAAGTGATTGCTCCGTGAATCCCATGACCTCATAGTAAAAATCGTTGTAAATTTTCAAGATTTTATAATATGGGCCTGATTTTTTACATACCAATAAACAAAATGTAGGAATTTATTCAGACATAGGTCATACTTCACAGTACACAACAGATTTTCCGTAATTCAATGTGTCCGCGAACTTTTCTAACAACCCTCGTATTTGATAATTATTATTCATAATATAATTCATAAGAATTACAGTCTTATAAAAAAAAATATCGGTACATGTAAAAGAGAATATTTTATTCCAGTTTGCTATAGTTATTTTACTTCTTTTATGGCAAAAGGCAAAATGACGGAAGGACAAGCGCACATCACCAATCAATTTATATGGGTTTTTTTTGAGTACTTTATTTTCTTTTTTTACTTTGAACACTTGAATGAAAAACAATTATCACAATAATATATTTTAGCCTGTGACCAAGGATATTTTGGAAGAAATTGTTCTGGTGTTTGCTCTCAGAAATGCATCAGTCTATGCGAGTTCAAAGACGGATTTTGTGACTGTATCCATGGTTGGAAAGGCTCAAATTGCAGTGAAAGTACGTTAAATTTGAGCGCACCGGAGCACAAACACACACACTCACCCTATACATATGAATCGTTACTATTTGATAAGAACAATAATACTTTCCTTGTAAAGTGATTAGGTCCTTCGGATGGATAATTATTAAACTAGCTGAGGTATACATGTACGTGGATAAAATGTAATGTTACTTTTGCTTTAGTGTATTTTATTCTGAGATTAACGTACGATTCAAGCCAAAATATTTTCAAAGTATATTTACATGATCAATATAAATATAGTTACATGTTTGTACAGATACTTACAATAATAAAATTTTATACTCTCTTTGGATATTTAGAATGTCCGTTTGGAAACTACGGAATAAATTGTGAGGGGAAGTGCAGTTTACACTGTGGATTTAACGACTCATGCGATATATACGAGGGAACTTGTCCACGGGGATGTCAAGAACCCTACACAGGATCAAACTGCTCACAGCTGCCAAGTAATTCAAATTAAAAAAAATCAGAAATACATTACGTTCTTTTTTCAGAGTGAAAACCAATTACAGCGGAGCCTCATTTATCCGGACGCTTTGGTTCCTAGTCAAGTTGTCCGGATATGTGAAGCCTCCGGATATCTGAATTACCAGCTAAATAAGATAAATAAACGTTAAAAAATTCCGTGGCGATGAAAAGTCGTCCGGATACTGAAGCATCCGGATTTCTGGCGTCCGGATATCTGAAATTCCACTGTATAATATCTTTATTTTAAGTATTTTTGTTCCTCTTCTGGTTAATTTTTTTATCATTTTTTTCTGAAATAAAATCTTCCAAATCCTTTGTAGAGTTGTTTAAGCTGATTTGATATAAAACAGCAACCACTACATAATTTTTGATTCCTTCATACATGTAACAGACTGATTATAGAAACTTTTTTTTTTATATTAAGGTGACCTGCTTCATCCGATATCTACCAGAGATTCCATTCTTCCCATTCCCATGCCCTGGTTTCTAGGATTCACTCTGTCGGGGTTGCTTAATTTGTGTCTAATGATAGGAATATGTGTTATAAGCTGCAGGTATTTTTTTTTAAATCATTATCTTTTTACGATTCACTCTCTTTTCCTATGAAAAAAATCTTTTATGATGAAATTATCTATATAATCTGTACACCTTTAATGGTCAAATTGTTTTCACAATCAACTTCTACACATTTATCTCTTTCTTTTCAGGGCGTGCTCAAGGAAAAAGTGTAATAATGTTTCTTCTTCGAACGTCCAAAGTTCCAGTTACATTAGCAATGAAAGAGGAATCACTTCGTATGATACACACAACTATCAAGAATTAAGAAATTCCAAAGACGGAATGCATTATCAAGAAATATCTTCAGTTTGAATTATACTACAATTGCCAAAACATATTATCGTCTCACCATACTAACATTTACCTTTAACTCGTCACTAAGATATTCGAAGGTTGTCGAGGTATAAAGTGGGTAATTTTGTATAGAGTGAAAAATATTTAACATATTTTTCTTTATATTTATTCATGTCAGTCCATTTGTAGATATATATTAATTAATTTAAAAAAATAATACTTTTTAAAAAGTCATTAATCATAGTATATCGTTATTTTTATTTAGTAATTTAATTCACTTGAAAAATATATTTAAAGCATAGGTTTCATAATTCTTTGGTACATTTTAAACATCATGCTTAAAATGTATTGCATACAAGTATATAATGAGCAAGGGCGCCTATATCAAAATTCTTTATTTCTTAGCACCGGCATCAGAGGTTCTGGTGTTTGGGTTGGGATCTTTTAAAAACATAGTGGAAATGAATTTATACCTTGATAAAGTCTCCTCTTGGGTATTTTGTGCATGGTTACATGTATGATAAGCAAGTATTCATTTCTCAAATATGGGAAGTTCCTGGCCCCTAAGTCACCGTTTCGGTGCTGCTCTGTAGTGAAAATGCACCTCGCTTTGACATTCTTTTCTTCTCCTGTGTATGAAGGATCAAAACACAGTATGAAGTTGATAAGCAAGGATCATTTTACCAGATTTGTGAAATCATGGATGTCTGGTCCTGAGTAGGACTCTATAAAGTTATAGAGAAAAGTGTACTCCACTGAGAGAAGTATTCCCCTTCTCTATTACCTAATATGATAATTAATTACTCAATTGATGTAATTGAAGAGTTAAACTGCATAAAAGAAAAAAATAAAATGTGTAAGAAAACAAAAAAAAATCATTTACAGTTTTTATGCTATGTTCTCACTATCTCACGATTGGCGCCACGATTAAAATCGGGGACTCGAACGTGGATAAATCGTAGTGATCGTATACAACCGAAACAAATCTTGTGTTCACTCGTGGCTATCGTGTTGATCGTGAAATTTTTTTTGACTGTCAAAATTTTTTCTACGATTAACACGATTAAATTTTAATCGTTATCATCGCATCAAATCGCATTACATAGTTATTATCTTCAGCTGCATTGTAAGTAAACGCATCTAATCTGGCTTTCATACCATTCATCGGGATCGATCTCGGACAGAACAAACATCCCGCTGAGTGGCGATTCGTTGCGATGTCTCAAATTCTGTCACCATCTGTGACGCTTTGCGTGGTCCTACTGCTCACGTTTTGACACGGTATTTTCCCGCTCAGAGACGATTTGATACGGACGTATGAGAGTAAACGCCATTAGACACGAGTGTTAACGCTTTGTTGCGGACAATCACGCTATATTACGAGTACTTAAGCTTGCAAAAATAACGGGAAAATTGAACGCGTTTCTTTCCCGATTAAAAAAATGTCACAATTGTGGAAAAAATATTTTAAAGATGCTACCTAAAAGAGGTACAAAAAAGAAAGAGGGGGAGACCTTATCTTCTTCTGAACCTGAACCCTTTCCATCAGAGGCAACATCGTGAAAAAAAATAAAAAGATAAGAAAAACAGTGATACTGCTGCCTTTGCTCTACTTTTACAGCAATAACATATGGCCATAGGTAAACTACAAACACCACGTTGATGAAGTTGTCATCAACCTCTACTTCTGCCATTATTATTGATTGTATGTTTATGTTTTGTTTACTTTTTAATAGATAAAATATAAAGGACTCAGTATAGCCAGATTTTTATATGTCTGTCGGGGTACAATCGTAGCACAAAACGTGTTCTATCTTGATCCTGATCGTGAATGACATTGCAATGAACATGTTATTTCATCGTACATTAGCGCAAGAGTGCGCGATGAACGTATTGTATCGTAAGAGTACGTATTAAACGTGGAGATCGAGAACTTGGATCGTGATATTCGTGACAGATCGAGTTCCTTTTTCGACTAAATCTTGATAATCCTATTGGAACGTAATTCATCTTATCCGAACGGTAGTCAGATCGTCAGAGATCGCATCTCATGAAATTTATCCATCGTGGCCATAGCGCATAAAAGCGTAACGAAACGTATGAAAACGCACCTATACGCATCTCTTCGTATCTTGGCATAAAATTCAATAAAAACTCTGCGATCAACTACGATTGATCTATCGTGACGTGCGTAACTGGCCGCACGACAGTGGGAACGTAGCATTAATGGTCATGGAGATATGAAAATGATTAAACAAAAACAATAAAACCGGATAAGTGTAAATAACTGTAGACAATTACTGTAGTTTAATAATATACACATAATAATGTAGAGCGATCGATAGGGGGTAATTTTACCGACCAATCAGAAGAGACACTAAATGTAGATTCTACGTCACTTCTTGTTTTGATTCGATCGCAGTAAGAAGGGTTTTCCAAGTGTTGCCCACCATCCACCCCGATCATTATTCCACCTTTATTCCTAACTGCTAAACTAATATGCAATGTAAAGAGTTAATGGATAAAAATGTTTAAAAATACATATATGTTTATATATTTTAATATGTTTTTATTTTGGCAGTTGTAATCCGCCAAGGCAGTTTTTGTCTGCCACCTTTTTTGCTGATTGTTATTTTTTACATTCTGGATTGTTTATTTGGATTTTCTTCATGTAATATGTTACACTGGGGAGATCAACTAATGTTTTGTACAAATTTAAACATTTTTTCAAGAGTGATCTCCCCTTTATCTGATGTATCTTTTGATTATCTTTCGTCATTTATACATGTATAATAAATGACAAATTCATCCATCAAACTTTGTGTTTGCGTTACTTTAATATGGATGTGATATGGTCTACATTAATTTATAAATGTGTGCAAAAAACTAGCTTCAGTGAACTTGGAAAATTAGTTAAATTACACTGGAGAACATAAATGTATTTTTGCATTTACGAAACATTTGAAAAATGCAGATGTCTTACTGCACATGTTTTCGGATTTGCTTCTTTAGAATGCCATTAATCGCCGATGAAAATTTGAAACTTGCAGGTGTAGCCGTCAATTATAGCCATTTTCTCTCCAATTTCCATCCTTTACTGTAATTCGGTATCTGTTTAAGTCACAAGTTGTCCACATTATAAAGCAAAGGATAATTCCCCATTTCTGAATCAACAGTGTAGTGATAAATTCTTTATTCATTCCAATGGAATACTCAGGATAATTTACTTAAACAAATATTTTTGTATGAGTTATTATAATTTGTCGTCATTACCAAATGAGTGAAAAACTTGACAGCTCTCTGATGCGCCGATATGTTGTGATTGCTATCACTGAATTTAAAATCCTCATAAAACTACCTAAAATTATGCAGGGAGGGATCTTTTTCGTGCCAGCACCTATTGCGACACGTGACCTCGGTTTATTCATGTAAGTCTCATCCGAAGGACCTGTCTTCACATCACACAGAAGGATTTGAAAGGTCATAGTGACCTTCTTTCGGTTGAAAATTTCTTAGATCACAAGATGCAGTAATTGACAAAGATTGATGATTCTAGCCATTTAAGTATATTTCTCTCAACACAGTGTTCCTTGATAATTTGGTGCTCCATATTACCGCCCAGCGTCACCATTTTAGACAATGTTTAATTTAAAGTGCTTTGGTATATATCGTAATGTATTTAATGAGGTCAAATAAATGCTTTTTTAAGACAAAGAACACCAATTAATGGAGTTTTTACCTACGTAAATTTTATGTTATTATGATATTTTCGTATACCCTGAAAACTACTGACAATGCTAAGGCCAAAAATAAAAATAGTCTTGTTTCCTGCTACCGGACCTACCCTATTTTTTTGCACCCTACCCTAAGTTTTTTTTTTAGTTTTGGGGGAAATCGGAAATTTCATGATCCAAAAGTGAAAAAATAAATTTTCAAGTGGTATTTCATGAAATATAAGTTTTAAATATGGACTTTCATAAAACACTACTTATTTTAAACAATAATATTGACCTATGACATGTTTAAATTGGTTTTGCAATAGTTCATATCCAACAAATACTATTGGAAAAGAGTAAAAATAAAATAATTTTCCCACCTACCTACCTTTTATTTTCAGACTGGTAGAAGGAAACAAGATTATTATTTTTTGGCCTTATTGTAAAAGTCAAAAAATTTCGTGTGCCGAGCACCGATATTTAACCACATTTAAATGCTGTTTCTAATAAAATTATGCACATGACATTACATGCCTAACTATTTTTCATAATTACGAAAAGATCATTTTCCAATATCATGCAAAAAATTATTAGTTGTAGTTGAATAGTTTTTGAAACATTCAGAAACCTCGTATATACCCAATAATACTAGACATATCTGATGCCGCGTGTGGACGTATTCACAAACAAGGTTTATAATGTCTTACAAACAAATATATAATGTCTTAAAACTTCTGCATGAGAAACGGTTCCGCAGTTAAACTAACATCCACGTTAAACTCCTTGGTAAACAGCAAATCATCAAATGTGTTTAAAAGTGTTTGCATTACATAAACAACTGATAAAGTTATGTCATGTGTAAGACCGAAAACGACTGTCCTATGAAAACAAGACGTATTTGTGAGACACTGTTACCCCCGTTGGACAAAGCAAAGATTAAACTTTGCAGCTAGGTTAAGGACTACCAAGGGTATCGTCATGTACCCTTAATTCGTCCGTACCTAAAATCGTCCCCAAACATCTCGAGACCAGCATGTTTCGAACTTTGTATCGATTAACGTCATTTTTAATTGTTATGATTAGTGAACACAAAGATGCAACTGTTTCAGCAATTATTTTTTAGAATATGCAGTCTAAACTAGTATTAAACTTGAAGAAAATAAAAAAATACTTAAAATATCAGATTTTTCCTTAGGTCCTCTTTTTATTGAAAGTGTACACGGCAATTATGTTCCCCAAAATTACTTCCAGATCAAATATACCTTCATTTATCATTTCATACCGGTCAGTGTATTGAATTACGTGCATGGGCTTTTAATTTAAGAATTTGATAAAAAGAAATCAAAGCTTCAAAATCATCAGGATCCTATACACTAGGAAATTGACCTACCCGTGTTTGGTTAACGTACTATGCGGCCATGCAGGTATCCGTAGTTATTTCAGGGAAAAAAAGCTAAGTCATCACTGCGAATGAGTCTCCAAAAATCAAAGATTTAAACAGTCACATTGACTAACAGCTGTGAATGTTTCAACAATAGAAATTCTGTTACTACAAATTAAAACAATTTAAGACTGTGTTGCTGATTTTCCCTTTTTCTTGTGTTTGTTTTGTTTTTAATAAGTTTTATATAACCGAGGTGTTTTGTCTATACAGGAATATGTTATTGAGACGACAAATAAATAAAACAAAATATATTATATCAAAAATATTTACAATATGTTTCATGAAGTACTGTACATCATTACAACTGTAAATTAGTCTACAAGTTGAAGTAAGAACAAGCATGGCTTTTTGGCATGGCGGCTTCCACTTTATTAACCACGTGACAAGGGGAAGTGGTATTGTACAATTATGATAATGATTAGGGAGTAGTCATTAATTAATACAAAATACTGTTACATCCCCCTTTCTTTAAATGGTTAAGTTTGCAGATTTCTGTTAATACAGAAACTCTACTGTCTTTGAATTGTTGTCAATTTCAGTGTTTGAAGACCATGATCAAATTACTATTTAACTTTAAACAAAAAACATTGTGTACATTCAGCATGCAACATTACATCACAGAATGAGAAATTAGTTTTGATTAATGACAAACAAGATTGACAAGTAAATGATGAAACGCAAGGCTATTTCCCCTGTTAGGGAGACTAGGGATTATTATGCCCTCAACACAGTCTTCCTTTGCAAACTAAACATACAGTCTTAACTAAACAAATACAATGTAGTAATGATTAACATGAAGTCCTCAGGTAAACTTAGAAATAGGTAGACGAGGATTTATTATTACCTCTTTCACTATCTACCTATGCCTTACACATCACGATAATGCATTGGTTTCACAACTACACGACCACTATGTTTCTTCATCGGACTTGAAGCTTTGGACGCTGAACAGGCACGAAATCTAGTGTATTGCGTAGTTCCGATGTTGGTGGAGTTGGTGTTGGTTCACTACTGCCTATTGTGGGAACTGGATCATCATTGCACTGTGATTGGTCAGTTAGCGGTTCAGGCTCTTAATTTTTATGATCAGGATGAAACAGTTCTCTACTAAATCGGAGATGACGTTGATTGTGTCTGTATACACGTCCATCCTCAGTTCTCACTTTGTACGATCTGACATCACTCTGTTCCTGAACAAATGCTTTTCTCCATCCTTTTTCATTTCCTGTAGGTCTGATGCTATCAATATCTCCTTCTGATAAGGGTTTTAGTTCCTTAGCTCCTCGATTATAGTGTTATGTCTGACCTTCCTTGCGTTCAAAGAGTTTTTCCCTAGTGCGGACAACATAACGTTGTCTGAATAGATGTTCAGCTACTGGTAATAGTGTTTGAGGACGTCTACCAAAGATTCGTTGTGCAGGTGAATAGCCTATTCTTGAGTAGGCGTATTGCGAAGATCCAGGAGTGGAGCGTCTTTTTCGTCCATTGCACACTTTTGAATAAGTCGTTTGGCAATTTTTACAGATTTCTCTGCCTTGCCATTAGATCTGGGCGATGATGTAACATGCTCAAATATGTAACTTTTTCTGAACTCTGCAAACTCTCGGCTTCCAAATTGTCTGATGTTACTCGATCTGGAGTTCCATGACGTGCAAATTGCGATTTCATCATGTGAATGATTGAACTTCCTGTTTTACTATGAAGTCTTTCCACCTCAAAGTAATCTGAATAATAGTTTGCGAGTATGAGGTAATCTTTACCTTCACATTCAAAAAGATCACATACTATGGTTTGCCAAGGACGAGCAGGAATCTCATGTTCCTTCTGTTCATCATCCTGGTAAGAATTACATGCAGCACATTGGCCAATGTACGATTCAACGTCGTTCGACATATTTGGCCAGTAGACATAGTCCTTGGTTCGATAGATACACCCTTGGATACCGATATGAGTGTTATGTATATGCTGTACAATACTATGTGTGATGGATTTAGGTACAACAACTCGCTCGGCCTTGTAGATGACACCATTCTAAATAACTGACTCCTCTCTAAATGGAAAATACACTTGTATATTCAGGGTGGACTTCCTTTGATGAGTCAGGCCATTCCTCAAGTATGATCTTCTTCAAAAACTGTAGAGAGTCATCCCTGTCTGTAGCTTCCTTTATCTGTGAATATCGTTCCTCAGATATTGCTAAGTAGGTGCGGTGGTTGATGCTGTGTATGTCATGCATGTTCTCTTCGACTAGCTGAATCAGAGTCAGTTACAGTACCCGCATCGTTATTCTTTACAAATCTATCGTGTCCTATCGTGCGTGTATCCTATCGTATCGTGCGTGTATCCTATTGTACATGTATCGTGCGTGTTTCCTATCGTATCCTATCGTATCGTGTTTTCCGTTTATCGTGTTTTCCGTTTATCGTGTTTTGCGTTTTCTATCGTGTTTTCCGTTTTCACCTCTGATCTGCATGTATGCTCAATTATTTAAAATCTTGATTAAAGAAAATAATAACGAAGCTTTTAAGACATTTATCCAGATAACTTGAACACTGATTTTGTCCGTATAGGCTCAATTTTCAAATTTATTTTTATCACTATCTAATTAGTTAAATTCCTAAATATGTCTAAATTAAAAAAAATAATTCAAAATTATAAAATGTAATGATGAAAATGATCTACCCGATTTATCACACCATGGCAGTTACTATAAAATAGAAGTTTTCCATTAATTTTATCTGGCATTAGATAATCTAAATATATTAAACAGGAAAAAATATGATGACTTTTAACAGTTTACCTTTTCGGCGTGGAAATAAACTGAAAATATAATGCACCTGAGTGTCAAATCGAAGAGCTTTCCTTGTCAGAAAACTGACACGTATGCGTACCTCTCTAATCACCACACTGCCTTCCTGTGTGGTCAACAGCCCCTCCCCCTTCTCCCCCTTAATGACAGCTCGGCCCGTGTGTGTTCACCGTCAACATACCTGAAATGCACTCTCACCTTGTGTCAAACAGTATCTATTTTCGGGATTCTGTTCATACCTTGTGTGAACTACACTCATAATTTTTTTTTCTAGATCAAATAAAAAATTGTACAATTTACGGATCTAAAAAAATCATTTCCTTGCCTTGCTTGAATTTAAATAAAAAAATCATATAAATCAATTTAATGAAACAAAGTCTCTTAACTAAATGCGCTGATTTTATTTTTTGTACGATGTTTCCATTTTGTTTATGTTAATAAGTCTTTTAATAAACTTTAGAAAAAAAAATGCACTTAAAGTACATGAATTTTCGTATCATCGGGTTTTCTTTCGGATCACCGGGTTTTCTTCGGGTTACAGACATAATTATATCTAGGAAACAATTTCTTTGATCGTAGAAAAGATTTTAATAATTTTAACAATCTAAACAATGAAAATTTGCTCGCATTAATTTTTTATGGCATTTTACTACTGTATAATGATAAAAAGAGAAGTGTGATTCAGTCATGACCATGCAGGACGAGTAAATATATTGCATTGAATCAATTCATAGTATTAATCGATTTCATTCCATACGTTTATAACTTTATTTAAGAAGTCAATATTATTTTTGGCTATTTGGTTAAATAATGTTTATCTAATTTTAAATTGGTTACGGACTTTCAACATCCCGCCCTTCGAATATGCCTTATATGAGATTACCGGTAAAGTCTAATATTATTTTCAGGGTTTAATAATTCATTTGCATTAGAAATAGTACACACAAAGTTTAATAACAATGATTTATAATTATTTAGTCGGAAAAGTCGCATTTCACTCTTTTGATATTTGTTTTTAATTTTTGTCTTTTGTATTGTAAAGAAAAAAAGGTTTTTTTCATTCAATGTTGTTAGTTAATGCGAGGTCTTAAGTATCTGATATATAAATGTTTACAGGTACATAAGTGAGAGCTTAGCGTAAATGTACATGTACATGTGCAGTTGTAGCAGATTCATATTCCGTTGACACAGTTTACATGTATAATGCAGAGCACCATTATATTAACAATTATTTAGATTTCTACTCAGGAAATTAATTTCTTGAACTGTATAGTTCTTTAAAGCCGATTTCTTTGGACCTTTCATTCGGAAGTCTTCTACATGTATTTTTCCTCTAATATTTTAATAATTAATTGCGATTTTTGAATACACCGCAAATTGTAAGCCAATTGTAAGACATTAAATACAAATATTTAATTTATTGCGTAAATTTCTTCCGTGAAATTCACTTCGTACTTGTAGATAAATTTATAAGGTACAGTTGTATATTTTTTTCATAAATAATTAACCTATTTATAGAGTTTCATAAATTTATAAAAGTACCCGTGAGAAACGGCATATAATAATGTAAGGGATCTTTGTGCAACAATTACATGTATGTTAAAATATCTATAAATAAACCAGCAATAGTTCAACCTTAAGATGAAAATTTCAACATTTACACAAATAATGATCGTAAATTCATATCCTTGAGTAGAAATTAAAAAAAAATTACAGTCTCCATTTCATAATAATCCATTTATTCATTGTATAAAAAAATATATAAATAAACAAATTTTGTAAAATTATCAGTGATCTCAATGTTTTTAATTATAATAATTAAATGTACTTTTATAATTATGATTTAGATTTGATTTAATTTTAAATATTGCAGTAAATAAACAAAATAATCTTTTCGTCTTGTCAGAAAACGTTCCGCATTTTGAAACAATCCTATCAGGTTTTGCGTTTATCCTATCGTGAAGATCGTTTATCAGGTCTATCGTGTTTTGCGTGTATCGTGTTTTGCGTTTATCCTATCCTGCGTGTATCCTGTCCTATCGTGCGTGTATCCTATCGTATCGTGTATCCTGTAAAGAATAACGATGCAGATACTGTATAACATAGGCCCTACTTAACCTGAAAGAAAATATTGAATCTTTTGGAAAGGTGAAAAACTGTGCCTTATTTGCTATACACATAATATTTGAAATCTGAGTTTGTTCACAAATATTAGAATTTCATCAATGAAAAATGAATTAAACATTTCCACAGTTGATATATCTGAATAGTCTTTTTCCTTTGATGTTTCAGGACCAGAATTTAAATAACAAGCAGGGATAAAACTTAAAGATACAGCAGTGTGACAGAATGGCAGAGATCCATCGGTTAGTCACATATCAGTGAACTTTCAGTAACTTTCAGTTATCGATCAGTGAATGGAACAGCTTTATTCTGTAAAGGTCTATGATCGGTTATTCCTAATGGATACCTTTCTCAATAAAAGATCAATAATGCCTTATAAACCCATTACATGTTCTTCTGACATGGGATCCGGGTTAATACGTTTTAAAGACTGGTTTTCTAGTCCCGGTGTAAAGACGAATAATGACCCCCATCGAATAATGACCGGCGGGTCATTTTTCAACGACAAAAAATGACCCCCACCCGTAGAAAAAAAATTATTTTTGTAGAAAAAGAGTCCTAGGGGTCATTATTTTATATGTTGGTCCTATAAAAAATTGACCCCCATTGAAAAATGACCCCCTTTAAAGCGATACAAAATTTATAACAGATGAAAGGGAAAAATATGCTGTAAATTATAATTGTTCTTCTTTCGAGTAATTCATTGCATTTATTCGAATAGATTTGATCATAGACCTAAAGCGATTTAGGTCTATGCTTTGATCTTTGTTCTTCTTAGCACGTAGAGGTAATAAAGTTCCTCATTTCTATCTGGCGAAATATTGACAGATTAGTTTTGAGCAATTCACAATCATTCAATTCATCTTCATTTCTCTGATAAAGGAGCAAACCTAGAAAATCAAAAATGGCACTTGTAAATGGATCCAACGCTCGCTGGAGATGAAATTTATAAATATATATTTTTTTCTTTACTGACTCCATTGATACATTTTTTTTCAGAAAAAAAATATTTGTTTGGAAAAAGTAGAGATATTTAGCAGACGAATTAATATCGGTGCGTACATATAAGTAATTTGTTCGAATTAATAAGGTTTCATTCGGACGAGTGAGTAAAAATAGAAATGGATGACAGGACGCCTCGATGCTGTATATTTTTTATATGTTCCATCCTATACATGTAGACTATCACTATATGATTAAAGATATTTCAAATCTTTGCAAATACATATTCTTTTTATATCCCCCCCCCAAAAAAAAAGAACATTACGTTAAATCAAAACAAAAAAAATAATAAATGAAAAGCAAAGATATAAATAAAATTTTATACCTTTCAATAATACTGAAAAAGGCTCTAGATAAAATATTGAAATGAAGTTAAGCCTTCACACAAGTACTATCATATCATAATTTACTTCGCCATGATTAAAGCATACTTTAAATGTTGGTTGGGGTATACTTGAAAGTATTGTTGTAAAGTAACAGTTGAAAATTAGTAGAAGAGTAGATTATTTTAAGCTTATTTTAGTCCCTACTTATAGAAAAATAAATGTAGGGTAGTTTTTTGTTGCTTTCGTTGATAATCGATTTCCTCCTAAATAAGTAAGGGGGTGGGTTGGGTATAACACCTAAAAATATGCTCTGTAAAGCTATGGGCTAGTGTAAAATACACATTCTAATGCAAAAACTATACATGTAGACATAACCTTTTGATTAAGCACACAGTATTCATTACATTTCTTAATTCTTGTTTTACTCTACCCTTTTTCTCAGTTGTGAGTATATTTTTCCAGAGAATTTAATATGAAAATCAGAACAAACATTTTCGTTTTTGTAACCTCTTCTTTATACTGTATCATAATATGAAAAGTTAATTGAAGACCATTTCTTTTTATGTCCACGTAATTGAAGATTCGGGGGTATATAGTTTTATCGTGTCCGTCTGTCTGTCTATCTGAATGTCTGTTTGTCCGAAAAAACTTTAACCTTGACCATAACTTCTAAGTTATTGAAGCTATGACTTTCATATTTTATATGTGTATTTCTTGTGACAAGACCTTACTTTGGTTACCACTAAATTTGACCTTTACCATGGAGTTTGTCCTATTTTACACAAAAATGCCAAATTTTTATTTTGGCCATAACTTTTAAACGGTAGATACTAGTACTCTCATACTTCACATATGTATTTTTTATGGCATGACCTTTCATTGGATATTAAAAACTTTGACCTTCTGACCTTGACCTTGGAGATTTCCGTACTTATGAAAAAAAAATAACCTTGGCCATAACTTTTGTTTTTTTCATACTTCACATGTGTAATCCTTGTTACATTAAACCTGTCTTAAGAAACCATCAACTTTGACCCTTTGACCTTTGAGTTTGACCTACCTTTCAAAAAACTTATCCTTAGCCATTACTTTTGAACAAGTGGTGCTAGGGCTTTCCTATTTTGCAATTGTATTTCTTGTGAGAAGACCCTACGTTGGGTACCAATATATTTAAGGAGGCTAGTGGGTCAACTAATAATTTTTTTTATTAACCACCAGATATAACTTAAATTTTGGGAAATGATATCTTAAGCTGTCAACTATCATTTGGCAAAGAAAAATTATATAAATTTTTGCTTTAAAATTTGGTCATTTTATTATATCTTTATATGGAGCTGTGCTTCTAATGGAGATCAAAATAGTCTAAAAATGGCCACGACCACCCAGCCTCTTTAAATTGCATTTAAGAAAAGTTTAATCTTCGCTATATTGCCATACAGGGGGATAGCTGTTTCACAAACACCTCTTTTTATATATGAGAGGTGTTGCGGATAAGAGATGGATACCCCAAAGCGTAACAGACGGACGTACGGACATTCCGATCACTATATATATATATATACCCTCCCGCTTTTCAAGCGGAGGATATAATAATATATAAAACTGCTGATTTTTTTTTGTCAGTACGATGATTTTCACCATCGAAAAACAATGTTTACCTAACCCTTTAGGCTTGATAAATCTTTTACTCCTTTAGATTCTGAATCATCGCATTGACCTTAAAATATAGCTATAATTGTATAATGTTATGAGATCAACATATCATCAATTTTTTCCCAATAAGCTCAGGTGAGCAAATTGCCCAATATGCTTCTTTGTCTATTTTTTTATGCCCCCTAAAAATTTCAGCTTTAATCCACAGGGGTCATTTTTCTACGGGGGTCATTTTTCTTCACGTGGGCTCTGCAAATTTTTAGGGTGGTGACACTTTTTCTACGGGCAAAAGGGTCATTTTTCGACGTCGAATAATGACCCCCGGTCATTTTTCGCCGTAGAATATTGACTGGGGGTTATTTTTCGCTGTCGAAAAATGACCCCCAGTCATTATTCTATGGAGGTCATTATTCGTCTTTACACCGGCAGTGATATTCGAACCCGTGATCCGAGCTAACATACTCTGAAATTTATTTTTATCTGCAAACCGTGAATTACTGAGTGTTGTTTGTCCATATTTGTAATTTTTTTTTCATTATTAACTATCATTGTCCAAGTGTCATTTCTTTAATGCACACTTGATCTCAGCTCTAAATATTTGGAGGCACATGTTTCCTCTGCTCCTATTTTGTATTGTTTTATGGACTTTGAGCTTGTTTACTGTTCGTTACCTCCATATATTTCATACAAGAAATTACAACAGACTATTGAGTAAATGTAATATCTGTCTTCTTTGCGCTTTTTAAGAATCAGTCGTGAAGAAAAAGAGGACAAATGAATAAAGAGAAACCAATTTTACCATGATTACTTTCGTAGATTACTTTTTGGGATAGTATGGAAGATATTTATTGTCAAAGTTTCAGAAGAGAAAAATATCAAAGAATATCAACCTGTTACATGATATCACTATCCTCCAAAGAAAACAATGTCTGCCTAAAACCGGTATCATGTGCAAGAATTTCAAAAAATAAATCGTTTTATCATTGAACATATACCCATTTTAATTTGGAGAAAAACTCATAGAATATCACAATGAAAATATGTCATGCTATAGTTCAGAAATCAATGGTGTACGTGAATACATTTCCTCAATCTTACAATATTGTATACCGTGAAGGTTGTGTTGTAAATAATGTTTTCAGATAATAGGACACAACACCATATTAATACTTTCATTTCA
This sequence comes from Saccostrea glomerata, assembly GCA_003671525.1. NCBI lineage: Eukaryota > Metazoa > Mollusca > Bivalvia > Ostreida > Ostreidae > Saccostrea > Saccostrea glomerata. The sequence continues at coordinate 186,386 of PRKT01000781.1, forward strand.
TTTAAAACTTCCTGGAGATCAATTTATATTTTTAATTTCCTTAGAGAGTTCATTCTTATAGCAAAATGAATTATAGATCAATAAGTGAAGTTCTTCGGATTTTTATTTTAATATCAAGATTCGTTCCTTTCTATGCTTACGGTAAGATCTAAAAACGAATGTTAATGCAGTAATACTCAGTCTGAGTTATGTTAAGGAAAATAGAGAGACACAATTAACGTTAACTTTACACCTATAATTTTCTAATTATCTGAACAATATGTGTTTGTGAAACACTAAGCACCCGGGGGCAGCAAAATCAGAAAAAAAGCTATTTTAGCAAAAATGTCACATTTAAGGTGACAAAGTAATTGACCTTGGTGTCATTTGAAAGAACTAATTTAGTGAAGTATACATAATAAATATGTATACTTGTCAAAATTTCTAAGTCCCCACTTTTATTTTTTCAAAAAGTTAAAAACCTTAACATGAATTTACTAGTTACTTACAAGTTTGCCTTTAATTTGCAATACTTACCTTTCAAAGCCAAAAAAAATGTAATCGAGTGTGTAATCACTCGACCGTGACCGTTTTTGTTAAAAAGCATGAAGTTCGAGTTCCATATGTTTTTCGGGTGTATTCTTCATATTTTTTACTGCCATGCTCTAGTATAGTCTCTATCTCTCATGCTTCAAAAGTTATGGCGAAGATAAAGTTGACAACAGACAGACACAACTGAGAGACAGACAAACAGACAAGACAACAACAATATACGCCTTGGATCTATTAATCCGGGCGCATAAAAATCTTCGTTTTATTGCTCTTTTGTTTCCTAAAAGAAATATAGAAAATTTTATTCACTCCTTCAAAGCTGATTAATGTTTAAGTTTAACAGTTCTATATTCACTTGCTCCCCCCTATATTTCTATTAAGTAAATCTTTGAAAAAGGCAAACATGTCTTTATTCAATTTACGAGAATTTTACGTGGACAGTTTTATCTATAAAACCTTCCTTTTAATCTTTTCCTTCTTGTGTTATAATTTACAAGACCTTCACGGAAGATTACAGTACATATACACGTAAATATGTACTGCAAAAACATGAAACATGGACCACAGCGCTTTGTCATTTTGAATATGACAGATGTCTGGATATTTTCCCCTTTGTGTCTAAATCTAAATCTATTTCAGCTTGTAATAAACCCCTGCTTGCTCGAGGGACTCAGGGCCTCACCAAACGCCATGCACTTTTCATTTACTGTCTTCATTGCATGATATAGTATAAACCCAGAAACTTTATAATTGAAGGCAATGTACTATTTTTTATTTGCTTGTGAAAATAATTTTTCGAAATAATTTCATATTAAATTCCTCTGCCAATGACACCTGATCCAAAGGATGGTGTTAAACAGATTTGTGTTTTTTCTGCTGATTTTGTGTTAGGTGACCCATAATCTTGAATAATGTTCGTTGCTTCATATTTGATACATTTTACTCTTTTTGTACCCCAGGGATATATGATTTTTTTTTTTTGCCTTTTTTATCAAAAATTTAATTCACAAGTTTGTATGGTCGTTTCATAATGTGCCACAAATTGTCAAAAAAATGCGTTTGTCAAATTTTACATTGTCTCAAACTTTTTTTTCTTTTAATTTGACTATGAATTCAATGAATCTAAATACATTTTCAAGATTCAGAAAAGAAATATTGGACTTAGGATCACTCAAAAGTTCATTATACTTAAGCACACAGGTTAAGACAATACTTAGATCATTATTTTTTGCACTTTTTTTACACCGGTCACGGAAAGCCACGGATAACACTTTTTATCATCTAAAAAAAAGGGAAAATTCGATTACATTTTATTTGTCAATAAAAGCTGTAAATATGTTTTACATTTTTAGACGTTTTATAAAATATATATGCACAAATTTTGATAGGATAACTGCATTTAACGCTGTACTTTGGTTTTTTTTTTGTTCGCTTCTGTTGCATTCAAATCTTGACCTAAGTTCACTTTTACATATCTACTACAGATTTCTGTCACTAAGACACCCAATTTAAATGTCAAAAATGATTTTAGACTGTAATATAAAAACTTATTTTAGGTTTTTGTCCTTACGATTTTCCAATAAAGGTCGTTTACACATATCTGCCCTTTGTTGAACATTATGTATGTATGAGAGGCAGAATTCGTAAAAATGGAACTAAAATTAGCCTGGATGAATAACAATGACTTGAATTAAAAATACGAGACCACTATTTTTCATCTTGCAAGTCCTATTTATTTCGTGCTTTACAAGTATATTATTACAAAGATTTTAAAAGTATGAGACCATCCATGTAAGAAAAAAATATTTTAAATCGATGACTGGCCATTCAACAGGTGGAGGAAACTACCTTATATGAACATATTGTTGTCATTGCGCGCAAAAGTGCTCACAGCAAACAATGGTCCAATCTAGTAAAAGCATGATCTTTAACTCGATCTTCGTAAATTAGCCATGCAACTGGTTGAATTAGTTGTTGCTCAGTTATTTATTACTAGAAATTTAAAGTTCATGCATTTATATAAAAAAGACTGAAGTCGCATGTTTTTTATTCCAAAATTTACCTCTATATTTATTCTAATGTGCATTGATCATAGAAGGTGTAATGAATAGCATACTGTATGTTTTGAAGTTGTATACGTTGTAAACACTGTCAATACGTGAGCACAACTCATCACGTCTTTCCGAGAGCGATTTAAAAAACTGGCGTTTTCGAAACACACATACAGTATTTTTTGTTGTAACACATAATGCAACTCATTGAGCTGACTGCTTGATTTGTCAGTCACAATGGTTCCTCACTTAAAAATTTATTCCGACGTTACAGAAAATAACTTCCCCGACTTGTTTAATGTATTTCGAGCACAGTGTCCTAGTTGGCACAAAACAGGCTATACCAATCAGCCGTGTGACGGTATTAAGTATTCAAAAATTACCTGAGGAAAGATATCACATGGTGAATAATAATATTCAACGCGTCACAGCCGTTGGTTACGACAGAGAGAGCGAGTGTAAGAAGAAGCATTTTTTTATACCATGAGCGCATGTTTGTCTATTTATCTCCTTTTAACACAACATTACAAAAGCAAATATTATATAACTACTGTTAAAAGGAGAATAATAGACAAACATGCACTGACTATGAATAAAGTAAGAAAAAAGTGGGCGTCCTCATGATCGTACGAAGATTGAAGAACTTGAGATGACCCCCGCCTTAGAAAACAGATTCGTACATCGTAAATACATACTTTTATTTATTGAAATTAAGTACAGTTGTAGATTAGATGTTGATCATGCCTACAATTAAAAGAAAAATGTCTGTTTTGAAAGTTTATTATGACGAAAATTTCGCAAATCATCCTTTAACCTTTGGTTTTATATTATCACTACGCTTTAAAATATATCTACATGCAACTTTATATGACTTTATATTATATAGACAAGATACATATATAATGTCTTGGTGTAGTGTTAATGTACTCGCGGAATGATTCCTATTGCGGCGCCTATGTAATAATAAGACGTTTACATCACGTTTCTATGCTTACAGAGTTGATAGAAAGTTAACCGTATTGGAGTATCCAATTTTAAACCAAGTAGCTTATTTCACAACAATGTCAATCTGCATGATCGACCTTCATGTGTCAAAGAAATGTTCTTGTATAAAATAGGCATAATGCATTTATTTCGCATACATTTTATTCTATAGTAATGGAAGTGGGAATGCTCTAATGTTAAAAAAGGATCCTGTGAAAGGATTGTCGTTTTAGCGAAGATTTTTTAATAGTACATTTCCCGTGCATAGAAACTAAGCAAAAATAATTTGAGACATTTGGATTGAGTGCAAGTTGTGTCTAAAGTGGTTTAATGTATATTTAAGAATCCGTGTCTTTCTTATAATATCCATTAATGCAATGCATGCATGTTTCTCTCTCTATTTCATATAATATAAATGATTAAATTTATTCCAAACAAAAACGATAGCTAAGAAAAAGTTGTTTAAAGGAAGTTGACTGGTTAGCCCCAATTCTATTTTATTTTTAATACTATTTTACTGTAAACATATTTCATTTGGCTTTGCATGTTAGGGAAAGTAGCTTTTGCTAAATCAAGTACATGTACATCACTAAAAGTTTTATGTTTTATGAAAGTAAGTTTCAGAATGTAGTGATTCAAATCTACGTAAACTTCCTGAAAATTTGATCACGGTCAAATATCACACATGTCAAAACATACATTTACAGTACATAAAAGATACTTTCAATTGTGTATCTTACCTCAAATTAATTTCCTACTTGTAACATGTAAGTGTATGAATGTTTACCAAACAGCTAGTCTCGTTATAAGATCTTATATTAGAAGATTAGCTGTTCTGTAAACGTTCATTTAGTAACACTGAAAAAAATAGTGGCGTTATTACAGATACAATACCAAATTGGAATGTATCATATTCTAGGATGTTATGAAAGTATAAGTTTTGCAAAATGTATTAACACATATGCGAAGAATTATGATATGACAGACATCATTGCATCAATCAAGTAATTTACGTTTTCAACGATTACTTCTTTTTGGTTTCTAGTATTAACCATGTTTCAAACGCTAGGATTATATTCGTCATCAAAATATTAGAATCTAATTTGTATTTTAAATTAGAGTTTTTATCAAGGACAAAAATACTACAATGGCGTAAAAATGTGCCATGGAAATCAAATACGAAAATCCAACATAAAAATGCGGTTATTTACACTTTTCCTCCTCAGTGTTATGTTGGTATATCTTGCTTTCATTGTTTTTTTTAGATAATTTATCAAGAGGTCGAACCACTTTAATGTTGCCAACGTACCTAAATTGTCAACCTCCATGTGGACCAACAACTGCAACAGATGGAGATAAAGAAACTTGTACTCAAACTGAGGCCATTGGTCCTAGTTTAAGCAGTAAAACAACAGTATGGTCTGTAGATCTTGGAGGAAATCATAATATTTACAGCATCAGTATACTATTTAAAGAGTATGCAGAATGGGGTAGGATTTAGTTTTGAAAACTATTACATGCTTCTCAGATCTTTTCATAGTTTCCTTTTTAACATGATATACCTATAAAATATATTGTAAATGCAATAACAAACTAGAGGTACTATGAGCAATGAGCTCACTAAATGATACCCCCCGCCTCCCATATGAATATAATGGCAGTGTTCATATTTTGCTCTGGAAAATCGAAAATATATGTCAAATCAAAACGTAAAATAGGTGGTGCACAATGGCAATATGTAATTAAGAATCTGTGAAAGTTTCATTAAATTTCCTTCAATGGTATGAGAGGAGTTGCGGATAAGGGATGGGTACCCCAAAGCGTAACAGACGGACGGACAGACAGACGGACGGACGGAAATACCGATTACTATATACCCTCCCACTTTTCAAGCGGGGGATATAAAAAAATTAAACTTGAATGCTATTTTAATATCGATTGCATTACGATACGAGTTTGTCTTTCAGTAATGAGACAAAGAGGTCGTTTTGCTGGATTTTCCCTTTATACATCGGAAACTCCAAAAAAAGAAGATGGTGTACTCTGCTACAAAAACACAATTCTTTTACCTCCCTTGGAGTTTAATACAACGTGTATAGGATATGGTCGTTACGTCATCTATTACAATGAAAGACTGGACGGAGTTACTTACCCTGATGGATACCAGCGTCAGACACACACACAGTTATGTGAAGTCAAAGTAGAAGGTTTTACCTCTTATTTCTTTAGTTATCAAACCATCTGAAGAGGTTAAAGCAAACCGATTCTATTACTTCCACATGCATTTATAGGAACATATTTGATAGCTAGCTTGATGATCTCAAAGCAATCTGATATGCAGGATGTTTTTTGCTTGGTTTCGAATCGCATGATAACCATAATATATTTTAATAGATTTATTTATATTTTTGATATTGTTGTGGTTTTTAATATTTTTCCTACAGAATGTCCATGAGGATGGTATGAACTAGCATGTAAATCCAAATGTGCTCGTCACTGCGAGCTCTTAATGCAATGCCTGTGCGAAGAGAAAATTCGGACTACTGCACATCCATTCGATAGAATTTTTTGAAGCAATAATTTGGACTCACATTGCATCACTTGTTAAAGCTACGTTCTTGCGAGAATAGCAGTAAAAGTTAAATTAAAAGTAAACATGACCTGATTTAATTGATAATTATTGAAGATAAATAGTAAAGGAAATGTTCTTCATTTACTTTCTGCACTGTTCAAGCTTCTGTTTGGAAATGTAACTTAAATACGACGTCATTTGACCTCAGAGTCTAGACGCACAAAATGTCACGTGCTATTTGACGAGCCCGATCTAAATTATAACAAATTAAATATCTGCGCTCGCCATAACGGACGCACCGTCAACATACGTTATTATTACCACAAGGTATCTAACTCTTTTTAAGGCACCACAACTAACTAACTCATTTTCAGGAACCCCCACTTCAAACTCATATTTTGTTAACATATCAATCATTAACCTACTTTAAAATGACATCGTTCGCTTCAAGATACTTTCTTCTTGTCAATTAAATTGTTCCAGACGTATCTGGTAAAGCCTCTTTATTTTAAGCCACTCATTTATTTCTCGAATACATTTTCAGACTTTAATTGGGATACAAGTTCCGGTCGTTTATAATTTATGCATTCACTTGTTTCTTCATTGCGATCCCTGTACACTGTACTGAATTGTCCTTGCTACATTTTGTTCTGCGGTTCCAAACTATTTGATTACCCTATATACGAAATGGGTGACAAATATTTGGCGTCAAATCTCACTCAACTTTTTATTGGATATTGCTTATCAGACTAGGGTGATAGTTTTTCTATGGAAATGGAAGATTTACTTTATAGTCAGGATAATCTTTTTGCCAATGTTGATCGAGTGAACTAATTTGGTTTGATTTTTTTCTCTTCATCTAATATTGAATTTTCATCATGCAAGTCTGTATGAATATCCCTAGTTTTTATACAGACCCTCAGTACGCAGCAAGAAAACATTATTTTTATAAAGTTTAACAATGTACACTGTCCTCCTGAATACCTCCACCCTTAAGCACATAAACATTTTTCTGGCTTTACAGTTTAACACACTCAGGCGGATTTCAACATTGAAAAGTTATTGCACTTAAGATTAATTCATGCAAGGTATAAACAACCATATCTTCCCAGCATTGTTCAATGACATTGAAATTGAAAAGGAAACTGTTACTTATTATCTTTTTATATGCGAACTAGCTAGTACTTGTGTCATTTTACGTTATGTACTTAGTAAATGCTGGTCTGTACGTTCCCTTAGATGCTCGCAATGCTGAACAACAGTCAAAGAATTTTTTAACGATCTCTTATTAACTTATTCTTAGGATATGCCAAAGCAGGACTATATGGAATTAACTGTAATATACCATGTTCGAACAATTGTAAAGAAAAGAGATGTAATATTGTAAATGGAAAGTGTTTTGGATGTATTACCGGATGGACAGGAGAAATGTGTAACACAAGTACGATTATCATGTATTGAAGAGTTGAAAATGAAGCAAAAAGTATATCTGTTTTTCTTCAGATTATCCTATGATGGTTATACGCCACTCATTTTATCATGTTTGTTCTTTTCCTTCCGCAGAATGTCCATGGGGATGGTATGGCCTTGCATGTAAATCCAAGTGTGCAGGACACTGCAGAGGAAACCTTACGTGTAATCACGTGACGGGTCAATGCGAAAGTGGTTGTTCAGATGGATGGATGGGGAGATTATGCGTAGAATGTAAATATTAATGAAATTTCATTTTGTTAATTTATGCACAAATAAGTTGATCACATAGTATATTATTTCTAAAATAACGTGCTACATACAGCATTAAATTGATTTGAGGTTTTTTTTTTGTGAAATATAAATCTTATTTCCCGAATCTGTACAATTTCAATTTTTATGCCCCCTTAAACGATGTTTCGGGGGCATATAGTTTTTGTCGTGTCCGTCTGTCTGTCTCTCTGTCTGTCTGTTTGTCCGCAAAAACTTTAACCTTGTCCATAACTTTTGATTTAATAGAGCTATGGTTTCAATGTTTTACATGTGTATTTCTTGTGACAAGACCTATCTTTGGGTGTCACTAAATTTGACCTTTTGACCTTGACTTTGGAGTTTAACCCACTTAAACACAAAAATTCCAAACTTTTCCTTTGACCATATCTTTTGAACAATAGTAACCAGGACATTTATACTTCAAATATATATTTTTTTGTGGGAAGACCTTTCATTGGATATAAAAAACCTTGACCTTTTGACCTTGATCTTGAAGATTTTTATACTTGTGAAAAAATTTAAACCTTGGCCATAACTTTTGAACGGTAAGGGATAGGGCTTTCGTACTTCACATATATGTGATCCTTGTGAAAAGACCCTTTATTGGATAACAAGAACTTTGACCCTTTAACCTTTACCTTGGAGTTTGACCTACTAAAAAAGCAAACCTTGACCATAACCTTTAAAGGGTTTTTACTAATGCTTTCATATTTTACATTCTTAATCTTTGTGAAAAAGCAAGACTTATATAACCCTTTGACATTGACGTTGGAATTTGACCTACTTTTAAAGAAATTTAACTTGGCCATAACTCTTAAACGGTTAGGGCTAGTGCTTCCATACTTTACATATGTATTTTGTGTGACAATACCTTTCATTAAATACCAATTACCTTGAACTTTTGATCTTGGAGATTTTGTACTTATGAAAAAACTTTAACCTTGGCCATAACTTTAGAACACTAAGGGCTAGTGATCTCATACATCACTTATGCAATCCTTCCTTATAATATTTATGTAGTAATATTCACCTGTTCAAAGTGTTTATACCTTCCTATGTATTAGCTACTTAAGCACATACTCTTTGTTTGATATATTGTTGAAGCAAAGCAAGCTACTCCCTGATAAGATAATATTTTAGGAATTTCAACAATCTCTTAAATCAGCATTTGAATTCTATGGTCTTGTAATGTGTAGGCCTCTTACGCAACTGATCTCACCTCAAAAGCTCTACGGGGTCGATCGAGTTTTATGCCCTTTATATGAATTGCAGAGTTTTAAAAAAAATGATCGTTGTTTTCTTTCTTCATCTTTTATATGTTTCATAAATTTGTTACTAATTCCTTAATAGATGTAACAAAACCCTTGATTTAATCAAAAAACGGATTAAACTTAATTTTTTGTGCAGTAATGTTGTTATTTATAAAAAATATTTTAGTTTATGTTTACCCTTTTTATGTAATAGCTAATGTAAATTTTGCTAGCTTTGTATTATTGCCGTATTGAATAAGCCCAAACAGTTTTATAGAGGCTATGGATTACATTTGTAAAATATGGTATAAAGACAGGGAGGGCACATGTAAAGAAAAAATAAAAAAAACAAAACAAAAAACAAATTGTCCCTGTCTACAACTTTTTTAGACATCATTGGTTATGTTACTTAGTAAAAAAAGTATTAAAAAAACGATTTGTCAATCTCGTAACTTCACACTTACGTTTACTACTACAGCATGTAAAGTTGGATTTTACGGTCCAGACTGTGTCCATATCTGCAGTGGTCACTGTCTAAATAACACGCAATGTAGCAAAGAAACCGGTTACTGTGAGAGCGGTTGTAGTCCGGGATATACAGGGGAAAATTGCCATAAGCGTAAGTAATATGTAATAGATGTATACGTTGATGTTCAGTATTATCCTTTTAATGAAAGGGGAAATCCACTTTCTTACAGCATGTACTCCTGGATTCTTTGGAAACAATTGTCATAGACAGTGCAGTACAAAGTGCAAGAATGCAAGATGCGACCATATGGATGGAACTTGTATAGACGGGTGTTTAGATGGTTTTGTTGGAAGACAGTGTTTTAACAGTAAGAAATTCAATTGGTTATTAGAAGTTGCACAATGCATTGTAAATGTTGACTAAATGAATGGATTTTTTCCAGCATATAGTGGTTGCCATATATTTTTGATTGATGCAAATTTCGCATATCTTCCTTTCAGTATGCGAAGAGGGATATTTTGGTACAAACTGTTCTAATGTCTGTTCTTGCAACAATTCATGTCACCATATTGACGGCTCTTGTAATCAAGGTAAGTTAAAATTCTTGGATATGCCCGTGCTCTTCATTTTTTTTTAATTTACATGTGATTCTGTATACATATTTTTTGCACACTACTCACAACTTGAATTAAAGAATCATATTTTGATAACAAATTGGGCCTATGTATACGGATGTGATGAAAGAACAAATTGTTATACTAATAAACACGTCAAACGAAAAAAAGATTTATATGAAAAACATTCTTGATCTTATTTTTCCAGGGATAGAAAGCCTAAATTACCAGGGTATTGTACAATGTTAGATGTTTTATAGATAACACATATACTAATAGCTTTATAATAAACTAAAAAAAGAAATAATAGTTGTTGTGTATAAAGTTTACGCAATTTTAAACTTGGCTAACAAAAGCTCATTTTGAAATGTTTTGTGAATTCTCCGCATTTTGAATTCAACCATCAGACCAAATTGGAGAAAATAAATCAGATGAAAGTGAGGGGTTACTGTAGAAAGTATCACAGTGACTGTTTCTCTCTTTTGCAACATGTTAATTACGTGTGCAAAATATAAAAGCATAGAAATGCACATCTAACTGATATATTGTCTTTTAATTGAAGGATATGGAGATAACGAACAGTTTTCAATCTCAAAGTCCATCAAACAATACAAAATAAGAGCAGAGCACACAAGGACCCCCGAAACATCAGAGATGGGATCAGGTGCCATGGAGAATTCGATTTTTTGATGAAAAAAGTATTTTGTAAATTAAAAAAAAAAAAGATTTATTTTTGTGTTTCCATTACACGTGTGTAAAATTTTATGTATTTTATAATTATGCAGATAATATAAATCACATACACTATAAAAATGAAGAACTATCTTGTTTCCATGACAAAAATTTTAATTTTTCTAATTGTATCTATATTTAAAAGTAAAATAAAACGACATACACTTTGTACCATTCTTTACTAGAATTTTAACACTATTCAAACAATTCATATCTATTGCTAAAGACAAATTGCGAACATTTTGAATTAGGCAGTAAATTTTTTCAAAAATATCTTAGATCTGAAGAAAAATTTATCCATATCTTTAATTTAGGAAGTTATAATAATATTCTATATAAAATCTTTTTGCAGGAAAAACATCAACAGGGCCTTTTCCAGTAGAGATTCCGATTTCAATTAGTGCTACTATCATTGCTGTATTGGTTACTGTTGTGTTCATAAGATCAATAAGGTAGTATTCATATAAATTGGGAATTCAAAGTAATCAATAGCACACAGTTTCGAGATGACAAAGATGAAGGAAACCACAATATACCATGACTGATGTTGAAAACTCGTACTATTCAAAGAGACCCTTGCGAATTGGATTGTACATGTAAACCTTACCTGTCGACAGGTCACATTCGTTGTAAGAACCATACCTGCATATTGATCAGATTGACGAAACATTTCGAAATCAAATTTAAAAAAACAAAAAAAACAAAAAAAACAAAGAAACAAAGATCTAACAATTAGTTGAAATATTTGTGTCAAAATAGTACTCAATGGTAGAATATATTTGCTACATGTATCGAAGTCAGTACGACCAGAGAAATCACGAATGATCAGATTAAACGAGAATGTTGATATCCCTACATCATACAGTATATTTTAAAATTTAGCCTGCATTCAACCTGCATCGGTTAAAATTTGGCATACCATATATACAGGTATTGGTTGAATACCTCTAAATAACAGAGAATATTTGATGAAATTTATAAATGACGACAACTTTTTTTTAGCTCACCTGAGCTGAAAGCTCAATTGAGCTTTTCTGATCACATTTTGTCCGTCTGTCTGTCTGTAAACTTTTCACATTTTCAACTTCTTCTCAAGAACCGCTGAGCCAATTTCAACTTAACTTGCCACAAAGTATCCTTGGGTGCAGGGGATTCAAGTTTGTTCAAATGAAGGGTCACGCCCTCATTTATGGGGAGATAATTGGGAATTAATGAAAATTTGTTGGCATATTTTAAAAATCTCTTCTCAAGAACCACTGTGCCAGGAAAGATAAAACTTATGGGGAAACATCCTCAGGTAGTGTAGATTCAAGTTTGTTCAAATCATGACCCCTGGGGGTAGGGCGGGGCCAAAATGGCCGACCTAAATTTTACATAGAAATATATAGGAAAATTCTTTAAAAATCTTCTTCTCAAGAATGACAAAGCCATAATTCATCATAATTATATGGAAGCATGCTCAGGTAGTGTAGATTCAAGTTTGTTCAAATCATGACCCCTGGGGGTAGGGCGGGGCCAAAATGGCCGACCAAACTTTTACATAGAAATATATAGGAAAATTCTTTAAAAATCTTCTTCTCAAGAATGACAAAGCCATAATTCATCATATTTATATGGAAGCATGCTCAGGTAGTGTAGATTCAAGTTTGTTCAAATCATGACCCCCGGGGGTAGGGCGGGGCCAAAAACCTTACAATAAAAAACCATGTTCTACTTTTTCCTACCCTTAATGCTCAGGTGAGCGATGTGGCCCATGGGCCTCTTATTTTTAATTCAAATAGCCTTACCTGTCAAGACAAGCACACATTCTTATTTTTCAAAATCTGCTTACGTGATTTTATAAAATTTCAAATTTTAAACTATTTTTGAAAAAATTAAACGCGATAGCTAAATATTAATATCGCAGAGAAATTTTACTTTATTTATCCGCTTAAAGGATGAAAACATAAAATTATGGAATCATTATTACAATTTATTTTGTAGACGGAAGAAATTCAAAGAATTTACTAGAAAAATTAAACAATCAAAACAGACAGCAGGAGAAAGTGCAAATGATCATACCGTGAAAACATTTTACGAGGAATTGGACAGCATTGAAAATAAAGACCACTATGAAGAGTTACATGTACATGTGCATGTGAATACTCAAATTACTTACGAAAACCTCTCTTTGAAGACTTTATAGAACTGGAATGTTATTCGTGTAAAGATGAAACATTTTGCCTTCTATAGTATCATTAAAGAAAAACAATAATTTGTAAAAATGGATTGCTCCTTACCTTGCGTCTCTATAGCAGAGGCTCTAACCACTGCGCGATGCAGGCGAATAGTTCATAGATAACAGGTATAATGTGTTTTACTCGCAAAATATTTATCCTTTTTTCCCTTTGCGTTTGTGTCATGTTGTATGTTATATGATTAATTCATTGTTTTCCAAAATAAAAAAAAACAATTTTGAGGTTTACTATTTAACAATATTTTTACAATATGCAATTGCTGTTTTTTAGGACAATACAATGCTTTAGAGGAGTACAATATTCACTGAACCCGAAGAGTGAAGTGAATATTGTCCTTCATAGGTGGATAAATCATCTTATTGACCGTAAAAACAGCAAAAATTGTTTTAATATTTGATAAAATGATAGCAAACTCTCACAAGACTGTTATTTTTGTTTTGCTTTGATTGAAAATTTCAACGAGAAATTTCAACAAAAACACTTTGTAACTGGAAAATGAAACAGGATTGTACAATTATGGACTCTTATGGTGTTGAGTGTGGTTAATTATTAACCAGAAAAATATCAATATTGACCGAGACGATCGAGGCCCTGGAAGGTCGTGTGATTCACTATATTGACCTTCAATAATTAATTATATTGACCTTGAAGGTCACGCACAGGTCAATATAAAGTAGTATTCTTTTAACATTGTTGAATCTCAGCCAATCAGATAGAGGCAAATTTTTCAATCATATAATAATAATATTCCTTAAAGGATAAAAGAGGAAAATCGGATTTGCAATAATCAATTTATCTTTTGGTATATCAATATGGTTGCTGGCCTGCTGCATCTGATTTACACGAATGCCTTTTCCTAGAGCATGGCCACAGCAACTAAAAAGAGAAAAAAAAAAACAAGAAAATTTGACCCCTCGAAAATATTGGATTTTACAGCATATATCACAGCAAAGTTCCGGTCTGCTTTTAATCTCTTTCGCATACTGTTTCATACTTTTAATACTGATAGAACAAACCTGCAAATCATAAATAAATAAACTTCTGAAATGTGTCAACTTAGGTTTGTCATAGTCGCAAAGCAAGTGTGTACCCTATTTGACTCATATCACAACGCACCTCTCGACAGATTGTGATTACAAAAAGTATCAAGAGGTTTCAAAATACAAGCAACTCTTCAAAGGATTTACAACCTAAGGGTAATATACTGTTTAACTTAAGTTTTTATTACCCTTTTCTTCATTCTGATCATTACGTATAGAGTTTACAAAAATACCAATCATTCATGATGCAATGCACATAAAAAGAATGTGAACTTTGCGAAAGATTAGATATGTTTACATAATCTACGAAGAATACATATAGGAAAAACGTTTTGCATTTGAGACGATTGTATGATATCGTTCTGAATAATTTTTGCTCTGAAAGAATATATAACTAAAGATATCTGTTCTGCTCCTCAGTCAGGTTGGGGAAACAGGAAGCTTATTATTAAATTTCAATTAAAAAAATAAAATATAGCCAATATAATTTTTGTGCATCAGTTTTTTTATTGATCTAAATGTGATTCATTTAACTATGAAGTCAAACAAAAGGACATTTTAAAGAGTATATATTTGTACCCGACAGAAGCACAATAATTAATATGGTAATATTAATTGTTATATGTTCTTTTTCGTCCAATTCGAGGATTTTTCATTTATGTAAAGACGCCACCATGCAAATCTAGCAGTGAGGGGCTTTAAATCGTGGCCTTTCCTCGGCACTCAGGGCTTTTGAGTTTTGATGGATTTTCATAGTGCCAACGCCTGGTGTGACAAGGGACCTTGGTTTTTAAGATCTCATCCGAATGACCAGCAGTGCCAAACGTATGGCAAAGGAAAAAAATTGCTAAATTTTATTTTCGACTAAGGTCAGCCGCGGTGGAGATTATAACTCATGACCTCCGATCCAGATGCGAGTGCTCTACCGACTGAGCTACCATGAATATAGTTATGTAGAAAAATTGAATTGCCTTAAATACTGATATTCATTAGCATGAAATGAAATTCAAAGTGGTATATATAGTACCTTCCAATGATAGCAAACGCTTTTAAACTTTGTATTATCTTACACTTAGAATTCTATAAATATGAAAAGGTATACATACATTCCAATTGACTGCATGCGAGTACATATACCTATAGCTTTTTATCAATATAAATTTGAAGAAAAAAATCCAAAGAATGCGGAACAATTATTTTTTATTTGCATTTCCTGAGATATTATTTGAATTTTCATAATTTTTCCTATCATTAATGATGAACTTTAGAGTGAATTTAGAAACCAATACTTGATTTGAGAGCTACATGTATGAGACATCTTGTTAATATTTCAAATTACCTATTTGATGTCTGTTTTACAGAAAGTTAGGACTGGGCTACCTTAAAGTTGATAAAAGTTTTATTGCAAGAAAGGACTTCCATATTAACTCACGTAGAAACCTTAAGGTTTCCTGGTCATTTACATGCCATGTTTCTGATCTGGATGATGAAAATAAGTTACAGAATAGGAGTATTTCTTTTAGGAATAACTTTTATCGATGGATACGGTATGTACAGTTTTAATATTATAAATTGTGCTATGATCCATTTTCTACGCTACATGTACGTTAAACATATTTGTTTTTTTCTTCTTCTATAATTCAATTCCTTTAAACTGCGCATATCTAAAATACTGAATTGATTTAAATCCCATATTAGACTATTTGTATTCAAGGAGTATTTATGAAGCAAGAAATGTTTTAACTAACCAGTGGAAAATGTATTTTGTAAACTACGAAGCGTAGAACACCCTTTAAAAGACTTGACAAAAACGCAGACGCGTATTTTATGCCTATATCAATTAACATTCTTTAGAACACACATATTTTTCTTATTTATTAACATGTAAAGAAGAAGATTATATTGTTTTAAATGATTTTAAATGCATTTCAAAAAGAGAGATTTTCTCTCACTGATAAGATAAGTTTTCTTTATTTACTTCTTGAAAAAAGCGATCATTTTATATCTATTTGTTTTTTTCATTTTGTCTACTGGCTCTCAATCTTTGAAATTAAATGAAAAATAATTCGGATGAAAAGTTTTTTTAAAATACAATGCATTCTGGTAGAACAACACCATCATACTATATTTCTTGCATTTATCACCATATTGTGATAAATGCCTTTAATTCCAGTGCAAGCGCGATAACTCTTGTAGCCTTATTCCCGATGAAACAATTTCAAGCTTTCGTAAGACCATGAGTGTTATATACATTGAGTAAATTAAATCAAGCCCTCAGTGATACTGATTTAGAATATTCTAGAAAGAGAGCATGGAAGCAGCCGGACATCTTTAAAATATTTCAAGATCTTTTAGTCCAATATATCCAGTTATCCACTGTCATCGAATCTAATCATGCCTCCAAAAACAAGAAAGAGGGGGCGTAAGGAGGGACAAAGAAGCTCCGATGGTAGTTCAAAAAGAAAAAGAAAACCGAGCAGACGGTTGGTTGAAGCTCAAAATCAAAGCTCGGATGGGCCCCTGAATTCAGACAATCCAGAGAGTGAGGCAGCACCGGCAGTACCTTTATTAGATGAAAGCGCCAGTAACCAGACGGTACAGGGTCCGACACAGCCGGACAAGGGCGCAGGGCCAGGTATAAACATTGATTTCAATAAAAATTTGCACGAAGCGAGAAGCTTGGACACGAATCAGTTGGGCTCGTTTAATTCAGTAGCTCAATGTATAGGGGGTCTTTCGACTGGGGAACAGATACAGGTTACAAGCAGTCGCCCATCGACAGAAATTAGTATTTGTGACCCTATAGGCAGCCATGTGCCTGTAGCCATTCGAGAAAAAATATGGGCAGGTTCTTACATAGATTTGGCATTATTGTTAAAACAGGCTCATGACCTAAGGACGGACCCTAACATTACTGGGGAACTGGTGATCAAAAATGGCCAATTAGTTGTCGAAAAACAACGTTTGAAGTCAATAAATAATATACACATTTGGACTACCGCGTTTATTATATACATGTCAATATACCTCGAGAGGTTTCCCGGGAAAGCCCAAGAAATGATTAAATATATGCATAGTATTCGATTGGCCGCTAGTAGACAGGGTCATTTGGGTTGGTCCAAATATGACGAGCAATTCCGCTTGAAAAAAGAGAGGTACCCTACTTCATCATGGGGGGAAGTGGATTTTGAATTGTGGGTAATGTTGATAACACCGGGGCAGCCAGAACAATCTGCTTCACAAACATCTCCAACGGGCATACTTTCAGGAAACGCTGGGGGTAGTTCCTTTCGCACCCGGACTCAAACAACCTATCCCGGAACAACAACCCAAGGTGGGGGGTCCGGATTCAACCAAGGCTATAACATTAATAAACCACAGTCACCAAGGTCTGTTGGCAACTGCTTTGCCTTTAATAGGGGCTCATGCTCATTTAATCCCTGCAAGTTTAGACACAGATGCACAAACTGTGGGGGACCTCACCCTGGAATCAACTGCACATTCAGGCAGAAATAATGCTGACACAACTCTATATGACCTTGCTACCACACCCATTAATTACAACCAACTGAATAACGAATTAAAATCATATCCTTTCAATTCAGAGAAACAGCAACTGTTAAATGGTTTTAAATTTGGTTTTCCGCTGCACTACGCTGGCCCTAGAGCTTACAGGGAAGCAAGAAATCTTAAATCGGCCAGAGTCGCCCCTCAAGTTGTAGAGCAAAAGCTCGCTAAAGAAGTTGCCTTGGGTAGGATGGCTGGTCCTTTTCACGATATTCCTTTACCTACACTTCGCGTATCACCAGTAGGTCTTGTGCCAAAAAAAGATGGGGATTTTCGTTTAATTCATCACTTATCCTACCCAGACTTTGATTCAGTTAATTATTTTATTGACCCGGACATTTGCACTGTGAAGTATAGCAATATAGACGAAGCAGTATCGATGATACAGGAATTGGGACAGGGTACCTTACTGGCTAAAACTGACCTTAAGAGTGCATTCCGCCTGTTGCCCATTTACCCAGGGGACTTTGACCTTTTAGGCATCAAATGCAATGGAAAATATTATTATGACAAATGTTTGCCATTTGGTTCCAAGCTTTCTTGTGCCTTATTTAACCAGTTTAGTACATTCTTGCATTGGCTCATTAGTAAAAAATCAAATAATCAAAACCTAATACATTATCTAGATGATTTTTTATTTGCAGGAAAAGCAGGTGACTCTATTTGTAAACATACTCTTGATACCTTTCATCAGGTCTGTGCTGTTCTGGGGGTCCCAATAGCTAACGACAAGACGGTAGAACCCACAACATGCTTGACATTTTTAGGAGTAGAATTTGATACTGTGGCTATGATTATGCGCTTACCTCAAGACAAATTGACTGAGCTACGTACTAAAATTCAAAACACCTTAAAGGCCAAAAAGGTTACTTTACGAGACCTACAGTCTATAATAGGGTTATTGAATTTTGCTTGTCAGGTAGTTGCAGCAGGTAGAGCTTTTATTAGGAGACTCATAGATGCCACGATAGGTGTAAGGAAGGCAAAACATGTAATAAGAGTAACATCTTCTATGAAATTAGACTTAGTTATGTGGCTCGATTTCCTTAACCATTATAATGGAGTGACCCTCTTTCCGGAGAGACTATGGGTCTCCAGTGATACTCTCCAGTTATACACAGATAGTGCAGGGGGTAGGTCTGGGGGATTTGGAATATTTTTTCAGAATAGGTGGGCTTTTGGTAGATGGCCTCGGCATTGGTCGGAAACAGGAAGGCTGCGTGACATGACATTTCTTGAGTTGTTCCCTGTGGTAGCAGCTATATTAGTGTGGGGTTATCAGTTGGCTAATAAAAAGATATTATTCCATATTGACAATCAAGCAGTTGTACACATAGTCAACAAACAAACTTCTAAATCTGAAGACGTTATGAAACTGGTTAGGAAACTTGTGCTTAATACCCTTTATTTTAACATAAGATTTAAGGCAGAGTACATAGATACCAAATCGAACGCAATTGCAGATTCTATTTCTCGTTGCCAGTGGCGTCGTTTTCGGGATTTGGCTCCACAAGCAGACCCAGCACCTATCCAGTTGCCCCTAGAAATCTGGGAGATTTGACTTTGGAAACCAATAAACTGTTAAAGGCCTCTATGGCTGAGAATACATGGAACACATATAAGGCAGCTTTCCAAAGTTTCAATCATTTCAGGTATTTGTTTGGTTTTCCGACTACTTGGCCAGCTCCTGTAGATCATGTAGTTCATTATATAGCTTATATGTCAACTGAGGGGAAATCACCTGGATCTGTTAAGACATACATTTCGGGCTTGTCATACATGTACAAAATTCATGGTTTTACGGACGTCACAAAATCTTTTATTGTTTCAAAGTTGTTGGAAGGGGCTGCAAGGTTGACACCAAAACAAGATACACGGGCCCCTATTACTTTAGAGATACTGGTAGCACTTCTACAGGCTTTAGAAAAGGTCTGTTCCTCTAGTTATGAAGTTCACCTTTTTAAGGCTGCTTTTTGCCTGGCATTTTTTGGCTTCTTAAGAGTAGGCGAATTGACCTGTAAATCACTACGAGGGCAGGACTCTCGACCTTTGCAACAAAATGACATTGACATCATTCAAATCAATGGACATAAACAGGTTAAGCTGACTATAAGACAATCAAAAACAGACCAATTAGGTAAAAAGGCTACATTGCTTTTGTCTAGTACAGAAGGGCCAGCTTGTCCTGTGTCTATCATAAGTAAATTTTTAGGGCTTCGAACTCGAGACACACCAAGTGCTAATCAATTCCTGGTGCATTTTGATGGTAAGCCTTTAACACGTTACCAGTTTTCTGCCCTGTTATCCAAAACTTTACAATTCTGCAACATTAAGAATGGACATTTTAGGTCACACTCGTTTCGCATAGGGGCGGCAACCGAGGCAGCAATGAGGGGCATACCTGATCAAATAATCAAAGAATGGGGCAGATGGAAGTCTGGGGCATACTCTTCATATATAAGATTCACCTAATTTTTTCTCTCTAACAAATTTCAAGTTTTGTAGGTGGTAGGAGAGTAGTATGGGTAGTGGGATCCTCCATAATATACTGGGCAGCCAGAAGTGCCAACGATAGACCTGGGGGAAGAAACCTCACTCTTCAAGATAGGAACATCTCCATAATATGGTTTGGTGTCAGGGGAATGAGATGGGAAGAATTTGACTCTTTTTTTGCGAATAAACTGAAATCTAATCCTCCACCAAATTATTTGGTGGTTCATTTGGGTTCTAATGACCTAGGTATTCTGCCTGGAGGACTACTGTTTCAAAATATCAAATGCTCCTTCCTTCGTTGCAAGTTACTGGCTCCAAACATGTCTGTTATTTGGTCTGATATGTTACCACGTTTATACTGGCACAATGCCAGATCTGCATCCAAAGTTGATGCTATGCGAAAAGATGTAAACCGCAGAGTTAAGCAATTCCTTAAAGCAGAAGGGGGTCGGGTCATCAGACATCCAACAATTACTTTTGTTCAAAAAGAGCTGTTTAGATATGATGGCACACATTTAAATGATTTAGGAAATTCTGTGTTTCTCAATAGTTTGCAAGGTGGTCTCGAAGCCTTCTTGGGCAATCAGACGGATATAAAGGTATTCCCAGATGACACAAAGTGATAACATGAATTTCAAACAATAACCTTTATGTGTATGTGTATATAGATATCTTAATTTTTGCATTTATATTGATATGTTAAATGGAAGGATCGGTGGGTGAAAGCATTATAGGCGTAGGCGTATAGGGTACACAACGCGTTCATGGCGGGTGAACTTGTATAGACAAGTTCATTTGGCGGAGTTCGGGGATTACCACGAATGAGGATTTCTACCATGTCTGGCTCAAAACTCTGGGTAATCTATCCTCAGTCCTGGGGAAGATTTGGGGGTTACCTCAGCGGCACCTGAGGGACCGGCTTGACCCTTGTGGGACCAGGGGCAGGCTTTGGGGGGTCTACCCCTGGGGGTGTTATCCCCAGGTTGTTTTGTACCAGGGGAGACAGTATATAGAGTGAGGACCTGGGTCAGAACTTGAAATCCCTGTTCGTATGTGGCAGTCACTCTTCGGGTTCCAAGAGGTCTGTTCCCACCACAGTTATTTTCCCTGTGGGGGCGCTATCGCGCCAGGTTAGTAGGGAGGGCATCCCGGTAGGCAGGTAGCGATTCCCTGGATTCCGCCGGTTTACTTTCATATGTATAAATAGATTGTGACAAACGCGTGCCACAAAATGTTAATGCTGTTTTTATCATTAATAAATTGAGTTAATTTGATATGTTGTTAATAGTTTTGTGTCTGGAATTAATTAATAGCTATATGTAACAGACGCGGATCCCAGGAATTGAAGCTAGAGGGGGCGCCAAAAGTAGACAAGGGGTCTGGGGGCCGCCTGGAGGCCCCAAGTGGTTCAAAGGCAAAGCCGTGGTGGGGGCCCAGGGGGTGAAGCCCCCGGAAGCTCCTGGGTTCTAGAGATTATGTAGGGTAAAAGTGAGGTCTACCAAGTAGACATATTAACATTTTCTAGACGAAACTGTCAGTTACGTTCACTTTGACAATTTTAGAGGAGGCGCGCGCTAGGTGCGCCCCCCTTAAATATGTCAATGTGTAATTATGTTCCTTAATCGTACTCTAATTTCTTTTACGGTACCTTTTTCTGCGAGTGTTCTATCATAATAAAAATTGCAGTAAATTTAGAAATAAAACAGATTTTATGGATTTGCACTATTCGGCTAAGAGAGATAACAGATGCGAGCTCTGAAGTTAAAAATAAATTATTGGAATCAATAATACTTACTTGGTTATGAAAAGATGGATTTGGTTTAAAGCAATTAAAGAGGCTGAATAATATGAATTATATTTTTAAACCGGACGGTCCCACGAAATAAATCATGGGAATGCAGCTGCAACTTACTTGTTTATGAAAAGATGTATTTTGTTAGGGTGAAGAAGGAACCAATAGTATTGAAGTGACCAGAGGTCAGATATTTGGATAAATTAGCTACAACAAATAATATTAAAAGATTATGCAAAAGATTGGAAATTATTTTAAAAATGCATTAAAAGTTTAAAACGTACTCATTCTACCCATTCCCACTATTTGAAAAGTAGGTAGAAAAAGGTACGATTTTATGTGGGAATAGGTGGAATTTTTGTGTTAACAAATAATTAACTAAATAAACATAGAGATACTGTATAAACAGTGATTAATGAACAGATGTTGGAATATGGAAAACGTAAATTTGCTTTTTGAAATTATAATCAGACTTTTTTCTTAATATTTTAAGGAAAAAATCTAAAATTCTAACTAATCATTTCATGTTTTAAAATCAATATATTAAAGTGGGTATGCTTATCTAAGACTCTAAAAGAATATGTTGAAAAATCCATGTACCTGTATCAAATCAGAATAAATTATTCTTATGATACGTCTATTTTGTATTTTGTTTTAAAAAGTAAATCTAAGATAGAATGTGATTAGTTTAATTACTGTAAAAACATAATTACTATATCAAAACATCTGTTGTTATTTGCAAGTGGGAATAGGTGGAATAGAGATTTTTGAAAAGTGGGAATAGGTAAAAGACATCGTCAGAAGTAATAGTAATTAGATTCAAATTAAAATTTAAAGTAATTATTGCAAATTTTGAAGGAGTTACATATATGGAGATGTAAATCTACAAAGGTACGCCTAGTATAAAATGAGCGGCCGGGATAGACAGGATTTCAGTAGAAAGCTAAATCTTGACTGTCTTGGTTGCATTTCATACAGGTGAGATAATATTCTAGACTTGGGCAGTTTTTGTCAAATTATCAAAATTTTCACATGGCTTAATTTAGTTACAGGTTACAATCTTATATATCATAACCAGTAATGTTTAGTATAATTTATAGTATATTGTAAGAAATAATTTACAGTTATCATAACAATTACAAATAGATTGTTTGATTTAATAAAGAGTGAAAAGCTGGGTTTTGTCTCTTTCTGGTTGCATTTATACAGGTTGGGTAACATCTACACTCCCCAACCATGTCAGCCGCCCAGGTCCATGAGATTTACAAAGAATTGAAAACGAAGTACCAAGAAACTATATAATTAACGGATAGCGAATTTTACTCATCCCGGTACCTCTACAAGCTCCAGTTAATGAGATCAATCTAATTATAAAAACGAACAGCAACAACAATCTATTTTTTAATTTTTTTATGAAAGTTCTTGGAATATGCTCATCCTATTGAGTTGCGAAATTTGAGTGCTAATATGTGATAAGATTTCATCCACATGTACGCACGCGCATGCAAAACATAAAATGGCAAATATACTTGATGAATTCTTTGATACCCAGTTTTACAATATATACATATTAATAGTGTAGAATAGATAACACAGTCATCATGAACATGTTTTCTCCTGTTCGTGCATGCAATATCACTGCTTTATTGCAATATCAATGCTAAATGCGACAAATATACTTGATATAGCCGTAACATATATAGAGGATATCTATATTGTGTGATTTGATATTGGCTTTATCCAACGAGTTGAAATGGTGTATACGCAAGGCTTGCCGAGCGAATATACACCATTTCAACAAGTTGGATAAAGCCAGTATCAAATCACACAATTATAAATGTTCTATTTGTCTCATACGACTTTCGTTTTAACAAAACTTTGAGACTTCCCCTGCAAAACTACATGAATGATTGCCAATTCAATTGATGACGTATAACTTGATGACGTAGCACCGTTGATTGTTAACATGCCTCGAAAGAAAGTAGATCGTGTTCAGAAGTTAAAATTTTTCCTATCTGCGTCTTTGATATTATGTGACAATTGCTGGAGCTTTACATCGACCGAACTTCTGACTGAAAGTTGTAAGGACCATGGGATCGTGAAAATTTAACTCTTTGTACGGTGGCAGTACAAAACGTGCTAGGCAAGGCTACTTGTAACGTTAGATTCATTGTTGATCCATGGCAAGTTACATCTACATGACATGTGCTAGGTATGCATTCGTAGTATTATATAAGAAAGCATTATTGAAGATAATACAGGAATCTTATAACAACAACTAAACTGCTAGTCTTCACTTTCTTCGAAAACGATTTAATGGGGGGGGGGGGGGAT
>PRKT01000781.1:210835-230020 GCA_003671525.1 Saccostrea glomerata
GGGGGGGGGATCTGTCTTCAAGTAGCCAATACAGGTTCCTGGACCTTTTTCTTGCTTTTAATGATATTATTGCCCTTTATCATTCATTTTATAAGGGCAATAATTTTCACAAATAAAAGTTTCAAAAAGAGAATATCTTGAAGGGAGGGATCGTGTCAAAACCGGAAGTGCTATTGATGAAGCATTTACCCGTTGATAAAGCTTATAAAGTTTATTCAACGGCCTGTATCACCCACACGTATGAGATAATTTTTATACCCCCCGCTTGAAAAGCGGGAGGGTATATTGTAATCGTTAGTTCCGTCCGTCTGTACGTCTGTCCGTCCGTCTGTTACGCTTTGGGGTACCCATCTCTTATCCGCAACTCCTCTTATACCACTGAATGAAATTTGATTTAAACTTTCACAGAATCTTTATTACATATTGCCATTGTGCACCTCCTATTTTACTTTTTGATCCGACACATATTTTTTGGTTTCCCGGCCACAGCAAAACATGGACATTGCCATTATAACTATATGGAGGCGGGGGTATCATTTAGTGAGCTCATCGCTCACAGTACCTCTAGTTTTATTAAATGTTTTGATACTCAGAATTAAAGGACATCTGTAGTATAGATGAGTTAACATAACCATCCTGTTCAGGCGTGCACGCGTAATGCTTTAAACGACCAATATATTTGATTGCCTTATTTAATGAAGTTTAAGCACATGACGCCCAATTTTTATACCCCCCGCTTGAAAAGCGGGAGGGTATATAGTAATCGTTAATTCCGTCCGTCCGTCCGTCTGTCCGTCCGTCCGTCTGTTACGCTTTAGGGTACCTATCTCTTATCCGCAACTCCTCTTATACCACTAAGTGAAATTTAATGAAACTTTCACAGAATCTCTATTACATATTGCCATTGTGCACCTCCTATTTTACTTTTTGATCTGACACATATTTTGGGTTTCCCGGCCATGGCAAATCATGGACTTTGTCATCAGTTATAACCATATGGGAGGCGGGGGGTATCATTTAGTGAGCTCATTGCTCACAGTACCTCTAGTTACTTTTGTTGTAGATTTATTTCAAGACATACTGATTACACTTTCTTTATTGATGCCTTTCTAATCTTCTTATTTTTAATGTCAAAAATTTTTATTAAAAGGGGAAAAAAACGCATTCTTCCCAAATTGATTTAGTAAAATATAAGAAAGAAAAAAAAACAATTCACATTTTCCTGTTCTTTTTTAATGTTTAAACTACATAACATAATCTTCACGTTAATTTAACTTTTTGAAATTTTTTAAAGATAATTTATCAAGAGGTCGAACCACCATAATGTTGCCAACACACCATAATTGTCAACCTTCATGTGGACCAACAACTGCAACAGATGGAAATAAAGGAACTTGTACTCAAACTGAGGCAATTGGTCCTAGTTCAAGAAGTAAAACAACCCTGTGGTCTGTAGACCTTGGTGGAAATCACAGTATTTACGGCATCAGTATAATTTTAAAAGCGTATGCCGAATTGGGTATGATTTTCTTTTGATTTATTCCATTTCGCTACTTATCTTTTAGATTTTTCTTTCCCGAATGTCATTTGTCATTTGCTTCGATAACCAAATTATACAACTATAAAATCAAGAATACATTATTGCTGATATCGCACCAAACGTTTTTGTTTAAGGTGTTTCCACCCTCACAATTTTAATGGTTCGAAGTTTAAAAACTGCATTTATTTTCATTAAATTTACTTTAAATTTTCCAATTATTGCAAAATATGTATAGGTCACCATATGATTTAAGATGCGAATCATAAATAAACAGAAGTGTATGTCAACATAAAAAATTGCACAGTTTTTGTAAACAGTATTAATGAAAATATGTAAAAACTGGTTAAAATGCCTAATTCTGATGCTGAATGTTCTTAAATACTTCCTACTTATAAGATACCTTTGAATTGTTAATATCAGGGAAACTTTTTTACATAAGAAGTACAATAAAGTAAATGCCTGAATGAAGAGACCTTAGAAGGAGTTATTGCCCCTGACAACATTTTTTAAAGATTGAAGAATTGATTAAATGAAGAAAATATGCATTTTTTAAAGTACTTATACTTAACAATATTTTATTATATAAAATATGCATTTTTTAAAGTACTTATACTTAACAATATTTATCATTACACCTATTGTAAAGAATTGTTCTATTAGGTATGAATTTAAACTAATGACAGTTTTTGCAAAAACCTAATCATAGAAGGGTGGAATTACCTTAACGTCCAACTCGAGAATTGTTCACCTATATAGAGACGCCATTACTTGCTGGTGGATATTTAAACTGCAAATTTTGTCATATACTCGGCACTCGGCACTCAGGGCCTCTGAGAAGTGAGGGATCCCTTTTTTGGAAACACCTTTTGCGACATGAGACCTCGGTTTATACAGACTCATTTGAAGAACCGATCTTCACGTCCCACAGTGGGATTCAAACTCCTGACATTGGAATCAAATCCTTACTTTGCAACTCTAGAGCAGATCACCCTAACTACTCCGCCGGCCAAACGCAAACTTGCTCTTTGGAATCTTCTTTCATATTCACTACCAAAAGATATCATAAATTCAGGCGAAAATCTTATCGTTCCTCTGAAGTTTACAAGACCGTTAAAAACAAATGTCATATCTTTACAATCTACATGTGTATATAAGAATATTTATTTTTTTTATTACATTTTTACCCGTGAAATACTGTAATTTATTCATTGAATAAAAATGATATTCTGTCACAGTGTGAAAGGATATCAAAATGATATTCTGTAACAGTGTGACGAATATCAGAAGTGCGGGAAAACTCTCGATTTCCCTTCCCATAAAAAACATTGCTGTAACAAAATCTTCTTTGACCTAATATAAGATAGATTGAAATAAATAAACCATTCTGACAGCAAATAAAACTGAAAAAAATAACCAAAAATATGTTGTTAAATCTATGTTTACAGTGTTTTTACCTCTCTTAGCTATGACGTCTCAACCGCTCAACTATGACGTCACGAGCCTATGACTGTATTACAAAAAGACAAAGGCAAAGGGAAAATCAAAGAATTTTTTTTTAATGTATATAATAAACAGAAATTTCAATGTTTTTTAGTTCAATATGGAATTTATTTCACTCGTGAGACAAGATTTTGTTATATTTTTTACTCAACCATGATTGTATAATCCTATTGAGTAATAGTAGAGAATGCCATACTCAACAACAGGTAAAAAAAAAACATAGTTCGTTTACACATGTAGTTGTAATGCTAACAGTTGTTTCATATTTTGTTAGAGATAGCTTACACTTTTTCAATGAAAAAAACCCAAAAACATCAGTCTTTAGTATTCATGATAACAAGATATTTCTATTAAAATGTTGTTTAATTAAAATTAAATTCTGAATGATAATCGATGTATATGCTCAATAGCTATATCAAACACCTAGTTTATTGTAGTAAAAACTAATAAGAAACATAAAAAGAAAAGAAGAAAATTTTGAATGTAAATTACATTTATGTAAAATTGTCTTTCAGTAATGAGACAAAGAAAGCGCTTCGCTGGATTTTCTATATTTGTATCAAACACTCCTAACAAAGAAAATGGTACACAATGCTACAAGAACACACTTCCATTACCTCATTTGGAGTTTAATACAACGTGTATAGGATATGGTCGTTACGTCATCTATTACAATGAAAGACAGATCGGAGTTACTTACCCTGATGAATACGAGCGTCAGACATACACACAGCTGTGTGAAGTCGAAGTGAGAGGTTTGATACTTTTTAGCTTACCTCGATAAAGTCGAGATGAGCTTATGCTATACCCCCGGCGTCGGCGCTAGCGTCGGCGTCCAGGTTTCAGTTTTAGGAGCAGGTCCATTCCTAAGTTACTATAAGCCCTACATGGACCAAACTTGCATGGATGATGCATCTAGTAATGGACACTTCCAGACTTGCTTCGGATGCTTGATCTGACCTACATTCTCCAGATGAGTGCCAAGGTTTATTTTTGAAGGAGGCCCATTCCCAAGTAACTATAAGCCTTCCTGGACCAAACTTGCATGGATGATGCATCTAGGGATAGACACTACCAAAATAGCTTCGGATGGTGGATCTGACCTATATTTTTTAGATTAGTGACTAGTTACTTAGTTATTCCCAAGTAATTATAAGCCCTACTTGCACCAAACTTGCATGGATGATGCATCTAAGGATAGACAATCGAAACTTGCTTCGGATGCTGGATCTGACATACATTTTCTAAACGAGGGACAAAGTTAAAGTTTTTGGAACAGTCTATCCCCAATGAATCTTGATACCTATTTGAACAGACCTTTCTTGAATATTGTTGTCAGAATAAATACAAATTGTTAAGAAAATACGATGTGAGATTTGAATTACCTAAACTGATAACATTCGTCCAGGTGAGCCCCGTAATCTTTGATTACCTATGTTTTCTTCATAAGAAGTGACCATTCAGAAAAGCTCAGTCAGTATAGCGTTCGCTCAGTTATCTGAAAGTTGTGAGTTCAAATCTCGATAACAAGGTTAGTTTTAAATAACAAATACATGTGAGTCAGTCACTGGAATGCAGAAAGTTTTTTACGTGGTTTGTGGTGGTATATGGTTTGTTTTATCCATCATGTTATGTTCCTTGAAAGTTATTGTAACCTACGTTAAATTCCTTTTCTTTTTTGTAACATAATGCTGTGCATAATAAAAAGGAAATCAAGAAAGTTCGTCAAATAAGTGGAAAAAAAGCCACTTAGTTCCCAATCAGTGATGGTCGACGAATGTATGTATTTTATTTTATAAAATATACTGTGAAATTCAAAAACAAATATATTTAAAGGATGTTTTAATCAATTGTAAATAATTAAAATATGTTCGTCAATTTTACATAGAAATATATAAGAAAAAATCATTTAAATTCTTCCTCTCAAGAACCGATGGGCCGGAAAACTAAAACTTATGTGAAACCATACTATGGAAGTGTAGATTCTAAATTGTTCAATTCATGACCCACGGGGTAGGACGGGCCATAATTTGGAATCACAGTAGGTTATTACATGGGGGGAATCTGGGAAAGGACAGCATGGTCAAAGTTACTCAGGGGAGCAAGTGGCCCATGAGTCTCTTGTTTATGGAAAGGAGAGATTTACTATGTAATCAGAATAATTTTTTTCCAATGACGATCGAGTAAACTAATCTGGTGTGAAATATTTTCCTCCATCTATTATGAGTGAATTTTCATCATGCAAGTCTATATAAATGACCTCAGATTTTATACAGATTCTGACCCTTAGTACGCGACGAGGAAACATTATTTCTGATATAGTTTAACAATGTAAACTGTCCTCCCGAATATGCGACCCCACCCACAAGCACACAGACATTTTTTTCTAGCTTTACAGTTCAAAACAGACAAATTTCAACATTTAAAACTAATTGCACTTAAAATCTATTAATGCAAGCTATACACACTTGCTCCCCAGCGTTTTTCAATGACGTTAAAATTTAAGGTATGTCGCTTGTGAAATTTGTTAAATCAAGAATTTTTTGCGAAGTATATTTTGGATGAGTACTTATATAGTTTGACTCAAAATCGTAGAGAAAATATGGGGTCAGTGTGCATCTTACTGACAATTAAGTTGACCTTTTTCCACTTAAATTTTAACTCTTTGGTTAATTACTGTAACCTTTAAAATAGTTTATCAGAGGTAACCATGACAATAAAAATAATCTTATTTTACGTAAAATAGTTTGAATAATATTCATCATTGAACAAATCTTGCAAATTATTACGCGAAAATTATTGTGTGACCTTGTTGCACTAAAAAGTAACAATTTTGCATTAAAATAGGCAATACAATATTTTTTGTATCAAACTTTTTAGAGTTCAGTGCTGATCATACACAAGTATCAAGCAGTTTAAAGTATTGAAGGAAAAAGCTGGGATCAGTGTTGTTGATTTTGAAATATTAATCAAAACGTGTGATTTTCAGGCGAAACACGTTGCTAATTCTATATTTACTTCTTTAACTTATCTTTATTTCTCGGCAAAGTTTGTTGGAGAAAGGTGTAAATATAAATTGAGACAAATATTAAATATTCCTAGCTTATCATAACGGAAAATATTCTCGTAGTAAAAGTATGCGAGACAAAAATCCTTAGATATATTTAGTAAATGTGCAGATTTGCAGAATTTTCTGCTAAATATCCTTCCTCCACATGAAGTAGACCCTTATAAGTCTTGCTTCTTCGTGGATTTTTCATAAAGTTTTTCCATTGAATGTTGAAAAATATACATTGTTGAACTTAAATTTGTTAGAAAAATTGAATTGTAATAAATAGTTTTAAAGTAAGAGGTTCTGCGTGATGTATTCTCTAAAAAAGCTGACGAGTGACATACCTTAAAAGCTAGATATACCTTAATCGGATGATTTTTTGAAAGTGTTTACTTGTTATCCATTTATATGCTACCAAACTGTACCTGTATCATGTTGTGTAAATGCTGGTCTCTACATTGCGTTAGATGTTCGCACTGCTCAATAACAGTAAAAGTATTTTTCTTTTAACGACTGTTTACTTTACTTTCTTCTAGGATGTGCCAAGGCAGGAGTATATGGCATTAACTGTAATATGCCGTGTTCGGACAAATGTCAAGAAAAGAGATGTAATATTGTGAATGGAACGTGTTTTGGGTGTATTACCGGATGGACAGGAGAAATGTGTAACACAAGTACGATTATCATGTATTGAAGAGTTGATAATTGACCAAAAAGTCTGGGGTTTTTTCCAGATTATCCTGCTATGGCTATGCCATTAATTTTTTTTATATATTTTTTTCTCCTTCCGAAGAATGTTCATGGGGATCGTATGGCACTGCGTGTAAAGACAAATGTGCAGGACACTGCAGAGGAAACCTTACTTGTAATCACGTGACGGGTCGATGCGAAGGTGGTTGTTCAGAAGGATGGATGGGGCAGTTTTGTGATGAACGTAAATATAACCATACATTTTGTCTTAATTTTAGTTTTTTTTTTAAATTCAAATTATTCAACATGTATGGGCTTTTGAAAATTTATATGGTATATAAAACGCATAATTAAATGTGGTATATATTTTTTATCTTTTCCATAAAAAGTTTTTCTTTTTCGAGTGAATGATGCAATTATAAATTTCCAAGTAAACGTTGCTTAGTAATATTGCTTGAAGAATCGCTATGCTTCATATAAACGGACAACCCTGAAAGATCTGTCCAAACGAACAACGCACCACAGTATAATCATGAGTCGCAAAGTTTTTCATGAAAATTATCAATTAATCATTTGGTAATTAGCATTGCCGAGTTTTCAGAAAGAGGTGATGCTCTGTACTTGAATTAACCACCCCTTTTTAAACCAAATAAATTTTGGCTGTCTCATGACAATTGACAGAAGTAGCCCTTGCTTAAAACTTTTTGAACTTTGTACTCTAGTGTAAAGTTTGTCTTAATACCTTTAATGCAAAACCTTCAGAATTTCAAATGATTTTTTTTATAAGTCTGCTAAAGGTAGTATAAAGAAGATTGTTTCCCAAAGTTCAATTTTTCTGAAACCTTTATATTTTTTTTCTATGATACAAAATCTCTCTTTATATGTAATATGAAAAAAAATTCAACCACAAATGTTTTGCACACATACATGAAGCTGGAAATATTATCTTTTACCCCAATCGACGCCTGTAAGAGCTATAGATAATTCTTTTTCTCCGGTATTCTTTAAGAAAAAGAGTAAAAATAGAATTCAGGGTATTAACTTAAAAATTAAAGAAAAGTATCTTTTTTAATGTTTAATTATATACTGACACGCAAAAGAAACGCAACAAGCAGTAATCTACAAATGTTTGATTTTTTATCTTATGATTTTCAAAAGCAAATAAAGTAAGGCTAAACTCACTTTTCAGAACATCGGAGATTTGATAAAAATGTTAAATGGTTATCTGTTCACTTTACTAAGTAAAATATGACTGTTAAAACTCCCCCCTCCCAGCCATTCAAGTAAAACGTGCAAGACTGCTCTAAACAATAATAGCAGCTTAGTTTATACGATACAATAGGTTCATTAATATCGAGATCTGAGCAAAAAAATTATTCTTTGGAATTTTCAAATGCCCGTTTTTTCAGATGATTAGGTCGAATTTTCTCTAACTTAGAGCAGTGTAGCCACCCTTGGACTTCCGGTACAAGGACTGTCCTTAATGCATATAATACGTTAGACCCTGTTGAGGCGTAATGTAGTGAAATTTCGCATCAGCAACTCTCCATCACCTTTACATTGATATTTTCCAACTAGAGCAATGGAAATGCGTGCATACGTCATTTTCAGGAAGCCTTAGCATCGTTACGGGAAACGGAAGAAGGATTTATTTTTTGAAATAATGCTGCATTACTTAAAATGAACAGTCATAAACCCTTAAAACTCCAAAATATTGCCAAATGTTTTGTTAAACACGCAATATTTGATTTTTGTTAAGCAGACTCAAACTTAACTTCCGGTTATGGTATGGAAATCGTTCAACTGTTAAATTACCGATGTTTACCAAATTGAAGATATTCATATTTTAAGATACAAAATTCTTTACTTTACATAACTATTTCCCCCTAAAGTAGGGTGTTGCTTTTTTTTTTTTGCGTGTCAGTATACTTTATCCTATAGATTTATTTACAATTTACAGCATGTATAGATGGATTTTACGGTCCAGGTTGTGTCTATAACTGCAGTGGTCACTGTCTTAATAACACCTACTGTCACAGAGAAACTGGTTACTGTGATAATGGTTGTAACCCGGGATATATAGAGGAGTTTTGTAATAAACGTGAGTAAATAGTTACTATATGTATGAGTTTTGCTAAGGATTGACCCTTTTCATAAAAATTGTTACTTTTTTTACACAGCCTGTTCTCATGGATTCTTTGGAAACAATTGTCATAGCAAGTGTAACACAAAGTGTAAGAATAAAAGATGTGACCATACCGATGGAACTTGTTCAGAAGGTTGTGTAGATGGCTACGTTGGAAGACTGTGTAATAACAGTAAGAAACTGCATGGTTTATTAGAAGTTGCACAATGCATTTCTTTGTCATCCAAATACATGGTTTTGTTTGTCAACATATTTTCTTATTTTAATGTTTATAATGCATATATTTCTGAACATTACTAAAAATGTTCATATCTTGCTTTCAGTATGCGAAGAAGGATATTTTGGTGCAAACTGTTCTAATGTTTGTTCTTGCAACAATTCATGTCACCATATTGACGGCTCGTGTAATCAAGGTAAGTGTAAATGTTTTCAATATATATTTTACCCTATAAGGTCATTTTGTGCACTTCCTTGGTCAGTTGTTTCCCTTCTGTAATTAAAATAGTTAAAATTCTACATCTACAAATATAAAAGTGCTTTAAAATCTTTATATTCAGTTTCCTCGAATTTTAATTAGAATATTTTCATCTGGCTGTATGTTTAGGAATAGGAATACATAGCGTAGTTTTACGTACATTAAGCATTTTTAAAATGGAAAAATTTTCTGCATGAAAAAATGCTTTGGAATTACAGTATAAATGACAAGTAGGATCTCTTGTATTCAAGCTGAAATATATAGAGCATATTCGTGTAATATGATATATCAAACTGTATTCTAAAATTAATTAAACACTCTCTTACGATATGTGATTTCCTTTTTTGAGGTGAAGAGAACGTTGTTAAGCTGGAAGATGAATCAACTAATGCATCAACTATTGGCAGTATCTTAGGAGCGTTCGTAGTTATGATAATCCTTGTTCTTTTAGCAGTCCTTTTTATAAGGTAAACTTAAAAAAATTATGATTGTTTTTTTTTTAAATTTTGTTAACGTTTCTAAATGTTTTTGATTAAAGTTTAAATATGCCTTAATATCTCAATAGTATTTTTTTTTGTACTTTTACAAATGCGTACCATTATGTACAAGAGTGTAGTGAATTCCGTCATTTATACGTTATATTGATTAATTCTATAATAAGCATTAGTTCAATCATCAGTACTTTAACGTAGATTCAAGAGAAGAGCATTAGTAGAATATTTTGAAAAGACTAAGAAGGAAGCGTTTTCGCCAGTGGAATCGAAGAAGGAAACGTCTTCCACAATAGGTAATCATTTAGAAAAATACGCATACTTCTTTGAAAAAAATACAAAAATAACACGTTAATATTTAAAATCATAGATCGTACTAAAGTACTTTCACCACATAAATTTTATGTTATGAATAATGATCAAATCGATTGTCAGACTCCTGTGTACTTTGATAAGCAATTGAATATTTCTGTCAATTGGATCTTAAAGAGTACCCTGTTTCAGTATATATTTCAGAAAATAAAAAAAACAAATTTAAAATGTTATTTGATTTCATATTAACACGATAATATTTGATAGAATACGTAGACAATTATCAATGACTACCATGACAATATCATTTTGATAACTGCCATTTTTTCGGAAAATTGAATGTGGATTTCTTAGCAAATACTTTAAACAGATACGTAGCATACATGTACCATAAAAATGTTAAGGAAAAAATAATATGCATTTAATTTAAATTTGTAAGTTTGGATATCGTAAAAATTCCAGTTTTTGTTTCATGAATGATGTAACAAGGAAATCTTTATAAGTAGTTGACTAAAATTTAACTGTTGTATTTTCTTTCGCAAAATGAAGAAAAGGACACTTCCTGCCGATAGCGAAACGACTATTTATTGTCTTGAATGTATGAGAGATTGAAAAAAAATTGATTTTTTAAACTGTGTATTCATCAATAAATAATATATTAGTTTTCAGCAATTTAAAGGATGAACACAAAGAAAGTGTCAGAAATCGGACAAGCGTTTTGAGAGAAACTGCGAAAAAGGGTCCCCCAACAAACAAAACTATTCCAGTGAGAAATTTGAAGGCCATTTTAGTCAAGATGTCTTCTGCTGAAAATGCTGGATTCAAGCATGAGTATCATGTATAGCAATAAACATTTTTAAATTATATAAACGATCAAGGATCAGCTATCATAATTTCATTTGTATTAAAAATGTCAAGCAATTTTACAAGTACCAATATTGATCATCATATTCTTTAATTTTACATGTTAATCATAAATTCAAATGATGCGCTTTTTGTGCAATGCTTTCACCAAATCTAACGGTATCTCTGTGAATATATGTAACTTTGATTAAAAAAAGGAAATACCAAAAGGGGAACTTTATCCCTGCGAAGAGGCAAAGAAGCCGGCAAATAAACCAAAAAATAGATACACGTCAACATTCCCCTGTAAGTAATTTCAATTTCATTTAAAATAATAAAATGATTAATATTAATTATTTTCTTTGAAAATCACTTTGCAATCAAAAGATGTTTTTAAAAAATTACTTTTCAATATAAGATTCTTTTAGAAAAGTGACTTTGCTATCTAAGAATATTTTATAATTTTTTTTATCTCATACGTGTGGATAATACTGCCCATTAGGTAAACTTAATATGCTTTATCCACGCGTAGATGCTTTATCAATGCACTTCCGGTTTTAACACGAACCCTCGCATCAAGATTTTATTTTATTGAAACTTTTATTTGTGAAAAATATTGCCCTTATGAAAAGAACGATATAGAGCAATAATATCGTTAAACCAAGAAAAAGACTCGTATATATCAAAGAGGTGTATTCTTTTATCAAGAAACCTGTATTGGCTACTTGAAGACAGATGTAACCCCCTTTAAATAGTTTTCGGAGAAAGTAAAACCTAGCAGTTAAGTTGTTGTTATAAGATTCCTTTAATATCTTCAATACTGCTTTCTCATATAATACTACATATGCCTACCGAGGAATGTAGTTGTAACTTACCATGGATCAACAATGAACCTGCCTGGCATATTTTGTACTGCCACCGTGCAAAGAGTTAATTTTCACGATTTTATGGTCCTTACAACTTTTAGTCAAAAGTTAGTTTGTTTGATGTAAAGCTCCAGCAATTGTCACATTATGTTTCCAAAGACGCAGATAGCAAAAACTATAAATTTTGAACACGATCCTCTTTCTTTCGAGGCATGTCAACATCAACAGTGCTACATGTACGTCATCCAAGTATACGTCATCAATTTGAATTAGCAATTATTCATGTAGTTTCGCAGAGAAAGTCTCAAAGTTTTGTTAAAAACAAAAGCCTCGCGAATATATACACCATTTCAACTCGTTAGATAAAGCCAAATATCAAATTACACAATATAGATATGCTCTATATATTGAATAGATGACCACTCTCGAGTTGTTTTGAAAAAGGCACACGAAGGAGATTACATCAATGCAAATCACATCGAGGTACGTATGGATATGCTGTAATTAGTGTAACCTATATATGGATAATGTTGTAAGTAAAATCTAGTTTTGTTTGTAAATATACACAATGATATTGTATTCTTTAGTATGAAAAATTCAGATTTATACCATTAAAACTGAGCTACTAAGATTGATCAGATGAGCATAATTGCCCAATACGCTACTGCTACTAAATGTGCATTTTTAAAATGATTATCATAATTTTCCTTTTTGTAGGTTTTTTTGACGTGTTTATGAAAATGCATTTACGTTTGCTTTCTATCAATCCTTAAAAAACAAAGTTTAAATTATATTTGCATATTTTTTTCCTTGAAATGGTCTGACGACAGGATGTACTTAATCAACGAAGTTACATCGCAACTCAAGGTTTGTTGATAAGAAAATATTTAAGAAGCTTACATGGTTTATGTTATCACATTTAAGATTAAAATATGTTAAAATGTGATCGATCCCAAAGCTATGAAAATAAAATATGTAAAGATGACATTAATCACAGCGTTTGAAATTCCGAAGGTGGATCGGGTGCCTAGGGAGGGTTAATATATATCCCCAATAATAGACTGGTTGCACCCACCTTGAGCACTGTATATTGATTAGAAAGAATGCAACATAAAAAAAGACCTTACAATTGTTTTGAAACAAGGGAGCAGATGTACATGTATTTGCCTAAAAGATCAATATAACGCACAAAGAATTTAGGAAATGTCGATATTTAACAAGGCAGTTGGAATTCCATGATATAATATAGTTAAATCTTTCTCTAGACATTCATGAATTAATATCATTTTAGGTCCCAAACCAAAGACAATTGCTGCTTTCTGGCAGATGATATGGCAGGAGAATGTATATGTCATTGTTTGTTTGACAAATCTTAAAGAAGGAGGAAAGGTTTGTTTAACATTCTAAATGCTGTTGGTTTACATACATATTACTTTTTTGTTTTATATCCGCTTTGGTTATAAATAATTATGATAATCTTGTAAAACTGCAGTGATGAAGAGAAAACCTTCTTGCTTTAGAATATCATTTATGAAATAAATTATCGATCCTTTGGCTGAGACTGTATTAACCGAGGTCCCGTGTTGCAATACGTAGATGTTGATACGAATAGGGTCCCTCGCTGTTCAATTTTTTTGAGTGTTGAATATCTAATGTATCAAGATTTGCAGCTGTCCAACGGCAAGTGGTGGCGTTTCCAGGAAAAATGAAGAATTTAGTTGGGCGTTAAACTACCCAAAAAAAAAAATTAAAGAAATCGGAAGTTTTAGTTATGATAAATTATTTCATCTAAAACGAAAAACGAGAGAAAAAAAGACAAAAAAGTACTATTTGCTGTCAATTCAAAATAAATGAATTAATAAACCAATTGAATATGCAACTGTAAACATCACATCTTGCTTAATTTCCTTTGTTTTTTTTTGTGGTATGTCTTGATAATATTTGTACATCTTAAATGAAGAGAGTACCCTAAATATATGATTATTATTATTTTGTAAATTGTAGAACAAATGTGCTCAATATTGGCCAGATATCAGCGATGAATTACAAAAAGGAGATTTCACTCTGAGGCACCTGGAAGAAAAAATGTATTCTAATTACACAAGGAGACGGTTCAAAGCATACAATAATCTGGTAATAACAAAGTATTATAATTTTTGTTACAAGTTGTTTAAGTGTATAAATGATTTGAAAGGGTATCCATTCTGTATTCCTATTATTACCCGAGATGTTATAAGATATATCCTCACATCATTATATTTTTTTCATGTATATATTGCAAAAAAGATGTCGTTTTTGAATAACTGAACGCTTTTTAAACATGTAAAATGATTTCCTACATGCATCTTAAATCTATCCAAGAAATACCTACCATCATTAAACTAATCCCATCTTTATATGCTAAAGCTACATGTATATCTTTCTTTATATAACTGAATTATATGTTCGTCTATGTTTAAACTGAAAAAAAATAAACAAATCTCTAGCTATGATTACAAAGCAAGAAAAGATTTCTATTTCATTTTAACAGAAAATTGATGCAGACTGATATGCATTAAGCTGGCTTTAAATGTTGATCAGCTTTATCATTCTTTTCTAATTTTTGAAAAACTATTGACAAATGAACAGCGTATTCATACATTGCAGTCAAAATCTAGGTAATTCTAATAATGTAAGTAGAGACGATACATTTTTCAAATAATAAAAAAATTGCATTATTCGAAAGTTCTTTTTGAGAAAGGAATCTAAATATGTGCTTTTTCTCATCGTTTAGCATTAAATCTAAACAAAAATGTAAAAATGTTCAAATTGCCACTACGTCACCATTTGTTAGTTATTTAATCACAGGAATTATATATGTAAAATATATTTTCCTACCTGATGTGCACTCCATCTTATGCAGATTGTGTCATTCATATAATTCCATGGGATATCCGTCTTTACAGCTTTTGGATTCCTCAAAGTATCATTTTAAATTGTTAACATCTTCAAAGGTGCCCAATTTCATTTAATGATTGAACTGGTGGCTGTATTGTCTCTTCATTAGAGCCCGTGAGGAAATTACCATTTTCATGTTAAACAAGAAAGGAATGACACAACAGAAAAGCAAAATGAAAAAAAATCTCCTTAAGCACGTTATATATCCCATCTCTTGTATGAAAGGTTTGCGCATGCGCATAGTTGATAAATTGTTTGTTTGCCTTGAAGCGTTATATTTCAATGTAAATGTTAATATTTTTTAATAATAATGTAGCACATAAGATAAATATTAAAAATAAGATCATTCATGAAGTTTGAATGTCTATTCTCATGGTTTATTCATAAACTAAAGCAATTTGGTTTTAAATTTTGACATCAAAACGCAAGCTTTTGCATTTTTAACACATATAAAAATGAATACAAGTAAATCGTGTCATGCATATGGTCCTTGAAATTGCTGTGATGCACAAAAATATAATATTGTAGACAGAAAACGGATTACTAGTATTATATTAAATTTTTTATCATTCTCTTTAAAGGATTGATTGGTAAGGAAATTAACGCTGATTCGGCAATATTTAATTATGTTTATTGGCCGGTTTTCGAAAAGTTGTTGGCTGGTTTTTGAAAGGTTGTTGTTTACTGGCGGCCCAAAGTTATACTACGCTCTTTCGAATTCCAGAGAATCTATCTTTTACGTGCCATGGGGGTCGTTAGCCTTGATACGGGGCACTATTTACTGTCCCATCCGATGGACTGAAAGGAACGTTAATCAGTTAAAAATGTTTCTACATCAAAATGTTATGGGGTTATTTTTTTGTCACTGGGATACAGAAGATAAAGCAAAATTATAAAAAAAAAAACATACTGGAAAAAAATCATCCTCGAGTCTTAAAATGCTTTTTAATTTATCTACACATTGTATTCATGTTTATTAATAATTTTATTGACTTCATTTAAAATGATTCAATTAACTGATAGAATTTGCTCAGAACTTATTCATTAAAGAGACTTTGATTTGTTCATATTTCATAATACATTTAAACAATATAGATAGATTTGTCAAATTTTAGCTCTTATGTAGGAGAATTTCTTTCAATGAATTTAATCTAACTTATAAATAGATTAAGTAATTAAATATTTTAACACAACCACACGTACATGTATCACAATTTTATGTAAACCATTATTATGAGTTACAGGAGAAAAAAGACCGTGAGGTGTTGATGTTTCATTACACACGATGGCCAGACCACGGGGTTCCTGATCCACTCAATCTTGTTGTGTTCCATCGTCACGTGATGAAAACATCATCACAAACTGGAAAGTACACATTGGTGCATTGCAGGTTAAATATGGATATCTACATGTATTGTTTTTAAAACTGACTTCATAAGAAGAAGAATTACTTACTTATTTCGTTTAAGTAGTAATTTAATACATGCTACGTGTAATTTGAAAGTTGCAATAAAATGCAAAACATACATTTTTATTACATTTCAAGTAGCTCAAAAGTAAAACAATGTGAAAAAAAAAACAGAAAAAGGTACCGGCTGTATTGATTGTTATTATATTAATTTTGGCTTTATTAATTGCATTTAGATGAAGATATCAAATAATTCCACGCGAAATGAGTATTGCAATTGTTTTGCGTTTCTAAGACGGCATATTAGGGCGTAAAACTTTAAAACAGAAAACATATGACGTAGTCTTTGTTAAATTTACAGTGCAGGGATTGGCAGAACCGGGACTTACATTGCTTTGGACGCCCTCTACCGGGAAGGGGAGAGTAATGGTAAAGTCAATGTACCGATGTACGTCAGGACCATGAGAAAAGACAGAATGAACATGATACAAAGCGACGTATGTTTTTTGTTCAATAATTTTGGGATTTTCTTTTATTTCAGCAAAATTAAAATTAACTCCATGAAGTCTATTTATTTATATTTCATACACGTGATATTTTAAACGACATTATGAATATATTTTATCATGCAACTTATGTGAAAATATATAGTTTTTAACTCCTTTTTGAACATTTCAAAAATGCTTAAAACTAAAATCGATGTTGAGTACAAATATTTTTTTTCGTTCCATACCCTTAATAGTTTATTTGCTTCCCACTTGAATAAATATTGCTTTTTTTTACCTTTGGGTAATCAAACTTGTACCTAACAAGGACAAGTCCTTTTATTTCCTTATTTTTTAAAGCAAAAACTGTCATTGATTCAAAAAGATATATAGAGATACATTTCAAAACTAACTTCCTTTAAATCAGTGTATCGTATGGTGTTTGATGGTCATTAGCCATAAATGTTTCCCTGTTCTTTTCAAACTAATTTCCTTTTCAGTTATATTCTTATTAAATTCTTCCTCAATATATAGAGTCGGCTTTCAAATTCTCCAATAGTTTTGTCGTAAACACACTAATGCTGTACAAACAGATAAACTAAGATATGATGTGTATTTTTGAGAGCACTGTTTTTCTTTCACCCGCTAGTCATATGACTTTTTATCAAAGCTGTATAAGTTTTTCACGAAAATTCAAGATTTTCCTTTAAATTTATGCCCAATTGATTACATAAAGGCAAAAACATCAGATAATGGTCTTATTTGAAATAAAACGTTTTATGTTTTCCGATTTCTTTTTAAATAAAACACTATTAATTAAAACACTAACAATATGAAGTTTTGTGCAATGGTTTGTGTTCTAATCGTATATTAGCTTTTAGTTAAGGTACAGTTGCTTTATTGCTGGAATTTTGAGGTGCAGATTGTGGGAAAAAAAATGGACAAATAAGATAAGGCTAATGCAAAACTGTATTTTTATCAAAAACAATATCATAGATAAAATGATTAAGATATAATTTTCTTTGGAAATTTTTTTTTTTATTTAGAACTACGATTATTTCTCTATTTTTGTACATTGTATCATACTAAAAAGAATGTTTTTGTATATCTCTGTTTGTATCATCGTGTATATGTATATGTTCTCATTATTTAACGAGTCTTGCTGACCCTTATTGTAATTGTCGTAAATGAATGTACGCCTAAAAGAAAAAGACAAATATATTAAAATGCTTAATTGTAGTACACATTTTTACTCTTTTAGGACCAGTATAAGGCAGTATACCTCGCTTTATGTGAATACTTTAATGGTAAATCTAAATGTTTGACACCATCCATGTTTACGAAGGAATTCCAAGATAAAACCTACACGAATTGTGGACAAGTTAAGAAGAGCTCCTCGTTGACATCAGAATTTCAAGTAAAAAAAAAAATAATTTGCATGCTATATCAGAACTTTCACTTGCCTTTAGCAAGCAACCCAAATCTCAGAACGTTTCCTTAATAAAGAAGCTATGCAATGTAAACCATATCTCAACAAATACAAACAGTGCATTTTGATAGTTCTCTGTTTTTACAGGAGTTACTTTCTCTTCGGAAAGAATATACAGAAAAAGATTACGAATCTGGCAGAACAAATATATCAGCCAACTACACCGAGAGTGTTTTACCAGGTATCGAATGTCTATTTAAACATTACATAAAATAATGTCATTCCAAATGTCCTACGTTTCGTGGATTTATTTTACAATACAACAAAGTTTCTCCTTTCAACAAAAGCAAAGAAAATGTTTGAATAAATTAGATTCTGTTACCTCATATCTTACTTATGAGTAAGTAAGTCATGATTTCATTTTCATTTCAGTGGAGGAATTTTTGTGTTATTTGTCATATACCAAGGGAAGAAACACTTATTATAATGCTGTACTATTACAGGTGTGTTTACTTAGCAAAACAAAATTAATAAAAAAAAAATACATGTTTTGTTATCTATAAAACTTACATTACTAAATAAATGTTATTCTGAAATAAGGTGTA
This sequence comes from Saccostrea glomerata, assembly GCA_003671525.1. NCBI lineage: Eukaryota > Metazoa > Mollusca > Bivalvia > Ostreida > Ostreidae > Saccostrea > Saccostrea glomerata. The sequence goes on from PRKT01000781.1 coordinate 229,615, forward strand.
CTTTTTAATTTGTTTAATATTGCTCCACATAGAACATTGACTTTATTAATTACTCGGTTATATTATATTTGAAAGACACTTGTTATAAATAACGTTTTTCTTGCATTTTTAAACACATGTACAAGTAGCTTTAAATGTAAAAAAAATCTACAACAGGTAAAGTGTAAACAATCGTTGCTCTAGCCCTTCTTGTTAAAATCTTATTCATGTTAAAACGAAACAGTATGTTAAACTATCTTTATGTTAATTTTCAGTCCTTCACAGAAAACGACAGTCTGATCAGCGCCCAGTACCCACTTCCAGATTACACTGAGGACTTCCTCAGACTCATTAGAGATTTTGATGCCCGTGTTGTGGTTTTTATGTGCCCGATAAAGGATTTAAAATCTGTACGATATAGTGATCA
>PRKT01000782.1:0-17206 GCA_003671525.1 Saccostrea glomerata
TTATTTGAATATGCCGCTTCATCTGCCATCTAGTGACGGGAAAAAATATTAAATTTTATTTTATTATTGACCAATCAGAACTTACCTTTATATTCAGTGCGTATAAACCGGAAGTCAGGCAGTCTAGCGAAATTCTTAGGCACTTGGAGGTGTAAAAACATCTTTTTCTTCGAAGGAACGGCATTGGAGCGGAACGAAACAGTACATACATTCAAAGTAAGTTATTAGTGAACGATTAATCGCGCCAAGTCTTCTGAGAAAGGCCTAAAATACCCCAAACCCGAATTTGCCTCAAAAAGAGTGTCCTACCCTTGTTTTTTTATACATACACATACTATATATTTACATTAACTTCCAGTGCCTGTGAGAAACAGTACACATACCTGTGCCCGCAAGACCAGTTGGTCTACACACGTGCGATGGAGTTGGCAAACGCATCTAGCGAGCTCGGAGAGTTTTATACGTTTTGTTTTGTCGAGAAGTTACGATGGCATTCAAAACTTTTTTTTTCTTAATTAGATCAAATGAATAAAAATTCTGATTAATAAAATATTATACAATTCCGATTGTCAGTTAAGAAATCTCCGGCCTAGTTCGGGTTTTGTTGCACATTTTATAGGTACTCTCCATACAGTTTGTCTACACAAGTGCATGCAGGTATCGAAAATTTCTCATGTAGTAACACACACATAGAATGATTATTTTTTTTTCTCTAAGAGGAAACTATATGATGATTAACGAACAGTTAACATGATTATACTACAATTGTTGATACAGTATAATCAATTCATCAGTGAAAAGATATCAATCGAAGAATGACCTAGATATTCTCTGTTATCAAACATGTTAAAAAAAAGCTGAGGAGGGAGCGAGCGTAGGAATATTAATATTTTTTATTTGCATTTAGGGGTGAAAGTGATCTTTGGAGAAAAAATTTACATTAATTTTGGTTTCTTGTACGTATGACATACACAGCATTATTCTTATCATGAACAATAATGTTGTATCTACTTATCAATGATGGAACTATTTTCGTCGGAACATTTTGTGCGAGTCGCCGCCGACTACAGTAATATATCTTGAACTGAAAGTAAGCACTGATCGAATATATTAAAAACCGAGATAAATAGTTGAAGCCGCGGTTAATAAAGAAGACCTTGGTGAAAATGCTATGATCTACCACCCGCTATGTTGAATATATATGACTATGAGTCATTAAAGACCAGACTCGAAGTTTATCTGAAATGAATACCAAAGCCAAGTCTATTTTTATCCTGCACATGCAACTGTAAATAGACGACTTAGATGTCTTCATGGACACTGAAGATTATTCAAAAAGTCCATCATGTTTAACAAATTTTTATCAAATGCATCTGTTAACGTTATTTTTTGACGATTAAAATTCAAAGTGCCTAAAAGTGTATAAGAAAAGAATATAAAGTAACATATATATCCTGGTAGAGATGATTTGAAGGGTATTTTCTCTTATTATTTGGGGGGAAAACATGATATGAGTACCAAATTTGAATAATAAAAACCAAATTTTGAAATGTATACAGTGAATCTGGTGATGAGAGAAAATGTTAAATATGTGCTGGTCATCGTTTTTTTCTAATCAGAGAGGAACGAAAGAAAAAAGATTTCCAAAGGCTTAAATTAAAAATGTTCATATGTAAATGAAAGGTTCCACAGAAATTATTTCGATGTTTGTTTTTTTTTTACTATCAGTTCCCATGCGATCAATTGACACATTTCTGTTGATTCCAGTGACTGTTATTATGATTGCATGCAGAGTACATCAATTTCAATCAGTGTATTCAGTTGATAAGTGAATAAAATCACAAATGAAAAGGAGGGATGACCACATTGACATTGACCAGAGTATCTCCTTAGATAAAAGTCCACCTATTAGTGAAGTCTAGGTTTTTTTTATTGTTAAGTTAATATGTATCTACAGATACAAACACTTTCGAGTCGAGCAAAGACACGGACTCTTCTCTGACGATTACTACCTCATCCTCCGAGATGAGTACACACGGAGACGTAACACCCCATGTCACACTAACAACACTTCACACCGCCCCTCTCAGGACGCACGGACAAAACACAAAATGATTCTCGATAGTGATACATCTCCCTTTTACCAATGTTTTGCAATTCATACAATAGCTTTCAATTACATAAACATTACATTGATGGTTTGATCTTCGGAACACAAACTCTGCCTGAGCGTGTAATATAGGGATTGTTTTCATTTTTGGGTGGAGACATTTCAAAATTCAGAATGGGTGGGGAGGAGGCAGGCAATTTGGCTGTTCAGTTTAAATGTTTTCATGAGATGGCGCCTATTCATACGGTAAGTACCGCTATTAGGGGCATTGATGATGAATGACTTATCATCTACTTTAGAAAACACAGTAGCAGGCTTCCAAGTTTTATCATCCTGTTGAACTCTAACACTATCCAACAATCTATAACCTTATTAAATGTATATTACTTACAAGATTAGATTTTTGCCTACGTTTTAGTCTCAAAACACAGACACACATTATAACTAATAAAGGTATAATAATAGTGATGAATAAATAAGTCAAGCTCATTCCTGATACCCTTGTCCGAAATCTCATTGGTACTACAGCTCGTATCCCTCGTAAAAGCGGCCGTTGTGTTGGGTGACGTAATGCGGTAGGGGGGTGTACTGTTGATTTTCCCGTATTGTATTGGGGGAGGGGATGTGTTTACAAAGGTTACGTCGGGGGGAAGGGGTAGTTGAGATGGTTATTTAATACCTCATCAAAGTGAGCTTTACATATCCTATAAATTAACTGTCCACCATTGTAATCCACCCCAACCCCCTTCTCAAATCTGTAAATTTCAAGTGTCCAAATTTTTCATCATTCTCCATCCTCTGTTAAATGTTTCTGACCCCTCATATATGAGTGAAGACGTAAGATCTTTAACTCAAAGTAAAGCGTTGTGTATGTTGCTTTATTTGCATTTTGGTCCTCTAACTTTTCAGAATTTCTGCGTAGTGCCCACGAAGAAGTTCGTCAGATATTAAGTAATTGTTGAAAGTTTTTATTTTTCCAGAAAGTGCAGCTTTTGCAAGTTTGTGTTGGTAATAGTGTTCTTCATTTCCCGTGACAAACACTAGTTCTGAAGATACATTGCATGGCTGTCCAAGAACGTCTGAATTAATGTTTGCCATTCTATAATGTGTTGAAGTTTTCAAGAAATCTAGAAGCCCCGAATGCAGTTTTGATTTATTAAGTCCCATGAATGATGCTGGTGATTTGGCAAGGTACTTTCTAATAACTGGTCTAAATATGTGCACTGCACTGTCTACATCTATAGTTTTTGTTCCATATTCAGTTGGCCTTTTCATTCCTAACAGCTGGTCTGTTTTTTCTTGGATCTGAAATGGTCAAAATCTTTTTAAAAAATTAAGATTGCAGCAAATTGACTTCCATGTTTCGTCTGAGGGTACTGTGCCTCTTGAGAAGTATCGTTTTATTGCTCTGTTCTTTTCTTCTAAAATGAAGTCAAGATCCTGACCCTCTTGACTTCATTTTAGAAGAAAAGAACAGAGCAATAAAACGATACTTCTCAAGAGGCACATTGTCTCCGCTAACAGTAAAAGAGGCATTCTTATCCCACACTTCTCTAACTTCATTGGGCATGAATTGATACTGAATTGCGTCGAATAATTCAATCTTTTGGTATTGGGATGGGAAACGGCGCAACAATTCTTTGATGTGAAATTTGGCGCTTCGTACAAGTTAGCATTGTTTCTTCTGATCCCAATTCCAAAGTTTATTATCGGCTGTGAGAATCTATTTACTTGCATATTTAGATATGCGCAAATTGGGTTTTCTGCCATATTATCTTTGTAGAATGTTATAAAGGATTCTACAGATAATGGCTGGCTATTGCTTTTTGCGTATCTAACATACGGGACGACCATTTCTTATAACGCTGTTGTGTGAAATGTAAGCAGAAGTTGTCAGGCGACGTGATGGTTTTGCAGTATTTTGCAAATTGTTTTGCATTTTCTCACACAAATCCCATCAACTCGCACACCTTTTCTAAAAATTGAACCCAGTTAAGTTCATAAAAATGCTTTGACTGCATTCATTTCGATATGCCCCGTGCCTATTCTCATATAAAGCCAATCAAACTCCCTCGAACAAAATGGTGTCGAATCCTCTGTGATGCTCTTTGTAGGCATACAAGTTCAAAAAGAATGTTTTGCACAGGTCACACCATCCTCTAACAGGCGTTGATCAAGGTTATGAGGTCTACAATCACAACACACAAACATCCACTGTCTCTCCTCTCTATCGTTTATATCGCATATATTTTGAGACTCGGATATTATGTATATATATATTTCTTTGTTTGAAAAAATAATTAAAAATATTTTGCTGTTGTTTTAATTTTTGAAAAATGTTACGTTTATCCCTCTTTTCTATTTGATACATATTGACTATGTGAAACCTTTCTTTTTAGGTCATCTGAGTAAACTCAGGTGACATATTGCTATCTGTTTTTGTCCGTCGTCGTCCGTCGTGCGTTAACATTTAAACATTTTCAGCTTCTTCTCTGAAACCACTGAACCAATTTCAACCAGTTTTGGCATATAGCATCTATGGGTGAAGGGGAACAAAAATCGTGAATTTCTTGGTCCCAGCCCCCCTGGGGGGTGGGGCAAAAACCACTAAAATTAGTGCAATCTTTAAAGATCTTCTTTACTCCCGGACATCAAGCAGTCAAACTGTAGATATGATTGTAATCAGCATTGAGTCCTCTACCAAAATTGTGAAATTCATGGCCCCAGGGTCAGGGGTTCTGGTGTTAGGGCGGGGCTCTATTGATTATATAGTGAAAATGCATTAAATCTTTGAAAATCTTCTTCTCTGCTCCTGGGTATTAAATAAACTAACTAAGTACATAGTTATGATGAGCAAGAGTGCCTCTACCAAGATTTTGAATTTTATGGCCCCAGGGGCCGGGGTTCTGGTGTTAGGGTAGGGCTCTATTGATTGTATAGTGAATATGCATAATTTCTTTGAAAATCTTCTTCTCTGTTCCTGAGTATAAAATAAACTAAATAAGTACATAATTATGATAAGCAAGAGTGCCTCTACCAAAATTGTGAAATTCATGCCCCCAGGGTCAGAAGTTTTGGTGTTAGGACAGGGCTCTATTGATTATATAGTGAAAATGCATTAAATTTTCGAAAATCTTCTCTGCTCCTGGGTATTAAATAAACTAACTAAGTACATAGTTATGATGAGCAAGAGTGCCTCTACCAAGATTTTGAATTTTATGGCCCCAGGGGCCGGGGTTCTGGTGTTAGGGTGGGGCTCTATTGATTATATAGTGAAAATGCATTATTTCTTTGAAAATCTTCTTCTCTGTTCCTGTGTATTAAATAAACTAATTAAGTACATAGTTATGATGAGCAAGAGTGCCTTTACCAAAATTGTGAATTTTATGACCCCAGGGTCAGGCGTTTTGGTGTTAGGGCGGGGTTCTATAATGATTATATGGTGAAAATACATTACATCTATGAAAATCTTCTTCTCTGCTCCTAGGTTTTGAATAAACTAACTAAGTACATAGTTATGATGAGCAAGAGTGCCTCTACCAAAATTGTGAATTTTATGGCCCTAGGGTCAGGAATTCTGGTGTTAGGGCGTGGCTTTATAATGATTATATGGTGAAAATACATTACAACTATGAAAATCTTTTTCTCTACTCCTGGGTAGTAAGCAAATGAACTATTTACATAGTTATGATGGGTTTTTCTTCCAGAATTGTGAATGTTAAGGCCCCAGGGTCAGGGATACCAAAATGGGGAGGGGGGGGGCTCTACTTGTACACTGAAAATGAATTGTTTGAAATCTGCTCCTTGGTATTAATCAAACATTTTTGATAAGCAAGTGTGCCTTTTCAAAAATTGTGCAATGTGTAGACCTAGGGTCAGGGGTTCATGTGAGGTAGGAGCACTCCTGATTATTGCTGAATATTACTGATTAGTTGATATACTTTTTAGCTCACCTGAGCCAGGTGAGCTTTTCTGATCACATTTTGTCCGGCGTCCGTCTGTCTGTAAACTTTTCATATTTTCGACTTCTCAAGAACCGCTGGGCCAATTTCAATTAAACTTGCCACAAAGTATCCTTGGGTGAAGGGGATTCCAGTTTGTTCAAATGAAGGGCCACGCCCTCATTCAAGGGGAGATAATTGGGAATTAATGAAAATTTGGTGGCATATTTTAAAATTCTTCTTCTCAAGAACCACTGTGCCAGGAAAGATGAAACTTATAGGGAAACATCCTCAGGTAGTGTAGATTCAATTTTGTTCAAATCATGACCACCGGGGGTAGGGCGGGGCCAAAATGGCCGACCAAAGTTTTACAAAGAAATATAAAGGAAAATTCTTTAAACATCTTCTCATGAATGACAAAGCCATAATTCATCATATTTATATGGAAGCATGCTCAGGTATTGTAAATTCAAGTTTGTTCAAATCATGACCACCCGGGGTAGGGCGGGGCCAAAATGGCCGACCAAACTTTTACATAGAAAATATTTAGGAAAATTCTTTAAAAATCTTCTTCTCAAGAATGACAAAGCCATAATATATCATATTTATATGGAAGCATGCTCAGGTAGTGTAGATTCAAGTTTGTTCAAATCATGATCCCCAGGGGTAGGGCGGGGCCAAAATTGCCGACTAAAGTTTTTAAAGATATATATAGGAAAATTCTTTAAAAATCATTTTCTAAAAAATAGTTAATCCATGATTGGTCATGGGACTACTTTTGGATTTAAACTTTACAATAAAAAGCCATTTTCTACTTTTTCGTACCCTTAGTGCTCAGGTGAGCGATGTGGCCCATGGGCCTCTTGTTTGTTCCCCTACCCTGCTTATCGGTATTAAGTAAACAATCTAAACAATTGCTAAGTGTATAGTTATGATTAGCAATGGTGCTTCTTTTAAAATTGTGAATGCCATAGTATCTAGCTTAAAACATGAACCAAATTCAATCATTTGAAAGTTGTTGCATGATGCTCAGGTGACCTATAAGGCCCATGGGCCTCTTGTTTTTTGTCTTTTATACACTTGTAAAGTTATTGAACAATATTTGACGGGCGTATCATGCTGTGGCGGGGTACATCATTTTTTTTCTTTCAGATACAATACCGACAGAGAAAGAGAAGAAAATGGTGGAACCCGTTAGACATCCAGGACAAGCAAAATAGTGAAGAAGACAGTATTGAAAATAAGCTGGAGGGTTAAGGATGTCAAATTCGAGAAATCAACTTTTACAGAACAGCTGTAAACTGAATTGCACAACAAATACTTGCTTACATGCAGCGGTTGGGCTTATGCCTACATCACACTTGCACTGATGTTCCACGAAACACCCATCCATTAAAACACATGAGTCTACACTTTATACGACACACTATTCTTCCTCTGTGCCTTGCATTCTGACTTCAGTTTATAAAAGCTATTTTCTCGCATATATACATTATATTGTCTAAGTAATTCCAGTGTTATTCATTTTCTCTTGTCTACATATGATTTCACTGCCCCTTCTCTCACTACTACTATTTTCTTCTTTTTTTTTTATTACAAAACTTTTCAGAATAAGGCACTTGCACACAATGCTTTCTCCCTAATCTAATTGCAGCCCCAACATTTGAATTCATGTCATATGGTTCAAGTCTTAATTATGTCGAAAGGGTAAGACTTGTGAATGGATTAATAGATACATCAAAATGTTTCATACTTTAAAAGGTGCTGCAATCTTTTTAACGGTTTCCTATTCAGATACTTTTTCTATGTAGGCCTACGTATAATATATGTCAAGTGAGAGACAATGCAGTAAGGGCACAGGAAATGTTTTATATATTGAATTCTAAGCCATTTTTAATTGAACTGTGATTACTGCAATGGCTCTTTTTATCCTCATTTATTCTAGTATTGCTCAGAATAAAAGTTAAAGGTCCCGTGGTTTCGCTTTATACAGATTGCCGTCAGATGTCAAAACCTGACTCGTAACCCGCGTGGAACAGTGAATAGAGCGTCTACTAAAGTCGTGAATGAAGGAGTCGATCCTTACGCCGCAGGTCCAAATACAAGTGTGGGACGTGGTGTCTTCCTTCAAATGAAATCGTACAAAACCGAGGTCCCGTGTCGCAGTGTTTGCTGGCACGAAAAAGATCCCTTACTGCTCAATAGCCCCTCAGTGCCGAGTATTATACAAAATTACAAGCTCTCCACCGGCAATAGTAGCGTCTCCATGTGTGAAAATTTATCGATAGGTACTTTTTAACATACACCCACTCAAAATCAGACTCACACAGGCAATGTAATATATATTAATAAACAGATGAATGTTAAATAAGAATTAAAAAAATGGGCCTAGCACAGAACCCCGGGGTACTCCTGCATCAACAGTTTACAAGGTTTACGAAAAATCCATGTATATTTACTTTTTGTTGCCTGTCAGAAGATAATCTTTAATCCAGGCCAGTATATTATTTTTGAAGTATATGTTTTAAACTTTAAAGTCATATATATTTATGAACTTTACTTAAATTGGGTTTGTATAATTATAAGTTCTATGTATCTCATTCCACCTGTTTTTAACAAACTGTTTTTGAAAAAAAAGTACATCATTTTACATCAATATGTGTTTCTGATGTTTATCTTCTCCATAAAAACTGTAATTAATTTTCATTTTTCAAGCATTTTCCAGGTATGGATGCTAAACTTTCTCTTTTTCCCCTAGAAGCGTGCCCAGTACTCTGCTTTTTGCATCCTGTCTTGGACTTTTCTTCTACCTGTGGTGGTCTGAGGCATGTCACTCTGGTAGAAGTTCATGATCTCATTTGTTGCAGCATCCCATTTACTGTCCTTTCTCCCCGACGGCATGTACTTCTGCATGGCATTGTTGACGGACTTTTAAAAGAGAAATGGATTTTTTTTTTATAGATTGTGAAGTTTTCATGATAATCAAAGGTCCTCTTTCTAAATAATAATAACTATTTTATGAACATTGATATTAAAATTATAGACTCAAATGTTGAATAGCAGAACAAGTTTAGTTTGCCTACATTCTGTTTTAACTATAACAAATTCAAAATACTATACATGCATGCACCCTAGTTCCTAAATGTATCAAGCAAAGCATGCAGTTTTTCAAAGTATAGATATGTATCAATCAGGTCCTTATGTAAACAATTAATATTTATGCCCCCTTCAAAGAATGGAGGGCATATTGCTTTGCTGCTGTCTGTCGGTCGGTATGTCGGTCCATTTAGTTTCTGTTCATTTTCTTCACAACCGTTGCACATACTGAAATGAAATTTGGAATACAGATAAATCAGGTGTATATCTAGGCCAAGTTCTGTAATGGGTACGATCGCGCCATTTTTGACAGGGTTATGCCCCTTGGACTTAGAAAAATTCCACTTTTTTGCAGTTTCCGTTCATTTTCTTTGCAGAGGCTGCACATATTGAAATGAAATTTTGTATACAGATTTATCAGCTGAATATCTAGGCCAAGTTCTGTTTTGGGTACGATCGCGCCATTTTTGATTAATTTCTGCCCTTTGGACCTAGAAAATTTCCAATTTGGAGGAGGGAGGCATAAATGTCTTACAAATATCTCGTTTAAATATTAAATGGTCAAAAAACATGATTTTCTTATTCGCAGTGCGAAAAATATTTTCCAAATCAAACAAGTTCATTATATTTATAATCTTATGCATATACCCTCTCCCATAAGAGTTCTTTTAAAAAAACGATGATTAAAGAAAATTTTTCAATTATTGTTTAAAGATTAATTTATTCTAGTGTGCATGCATTGAAGTAACAATTTTGGACCTCTCAAAAAAGATATAATATGAAAATAGCAGGAAAACATACAGTGTACTTCATTTACTGATTTCCTGTAGCAAAGCATGTTCATATGTCCCTCGGATCCAGAAACCCTCAGGATCGAGACCTTGCAGAACTTCAAGCATGGTCTGGGTTCCCTTGGATGTCTGAGGCGTTGCAAGATGTCAGTCCCGCTTTCAGTTGAAGGACAATGTATTGACTAGAGGGAAAATTACGTCATGATTAATAGATACGTGGTCATCAACACTCCATGTGATAAATACTAACCTAATCTGAGCGGTTTTAAATTTTTAGAAATTTTTAGGGCCAAAGGGCTCTTGCTCTTTCAATTATCAGATTGTGTATTAAAGAGTGTATTGTTGATATCACCTCAAATGATCATGCTGGTTACAAGAATGGCGAAAACTTTGATACTTTGAAAAATTTGGCGAAAACTCTATAGATCTAGTCATGTTAAAGAATATTTACTTTTCACCTGTTTCCATGGAAACTATTGACAATTTGCAATTTTTTAATCCAATGAGCACAATTACAGATAATAATCATTACATATTCAGGTATAACAATACCATGTCGTCTGTCAGGCTTAATGAAAATGTAATGCATAAAATAAAACTATTTGGAATTAAACGGCGCTACCGTGGTCACAGATCAAGACGAAGGAAACCGAAAAAAAAGACTGGAATAAGGGAGTTCATTTAGATTTGTTAAGACCTCTTAACAGAAGGCTAACTGATTACTCAATAGACAGAAATCTCTCATTCGCGGTTGTGAACACGCAATCAATATGTAATAAGTCGAAGAATTCATTCATCACATTATCGAAAACAAACTAGATATTTGTTGTGTTACTGAAACTTGGTTAAACGACAGTAATCCGAAACACAGAATTGTGAGATCCGTTCTAAATATAACTGGATATACTTTTATTGATGTACCCCGAAAATCCCGATCTGGTGGCGGAACTGGAATTCTATTTAGAGACACACTTAAAATCAAAGTAATTGACTCTTGTCAAAAAGATTCATTCGAACACTCTTTGTTTGAACTAGTTTTTAATTCCACGACCATACATATTTTGGTTGAATATCGTCCCCCATACTCGAAAGCCCATCCAGTGTCTACGGCAAAATTCTTTGACGAATTTACACCCTTTCTTGAAGAAATATCAACCCATCGCACGGTTATAATTACAGGAGACTTTAACATTCATTATAATAAAACTAATGACTTAGACACGATCGCTCTAAATGAAATGTGCAATGACATGGGTTTAGTGCAAATTGTCAACTGCCAAACGCATCGATCTGGAAACATACTTGATCTGATCATGATCCGAAACAACGATAAAATAGTGTTGTCCGAACCGATTGAAAATTTTCAGATAAGTGACCACTGTTTCATTCATACATATGTATCTCTTCCTAAGCCCAAGATAACAAGGGAAATCAGAAAAGTTAGAAAACTAAAGGCAATTTCAGGCAGATCTAATCCATTTCAACGAAAGTGCCATCAAATATGAAAATTTAGAAGATACAGCAAAGTTTTACAATTCAGAACTCAGAAATATTTTAGATAAACACGCTCCGGAAAAAGAGAAAATTGTTACTATTCGACCTTCCCTACCATGTTTTACAGAAGAATCGCGTCTCCTTAAAACACGTTGCAGGTCAGCGGAACGAAAATGGAGAGGAAACAAGACCCCGGATAATGACCACGCCTTCCGATGTGCTAAACGAGCCTACAGGAAAAATCTCAGATACAATAGGTATCAGCATATTAACTCAAACATAGCCGAATGTGGAAATGATTCTTCAAAAATGTATAAATTAATATTTGGATTGATTGGCAGAAAAAACTGCAATCCTATGCCACCTAACGCCAGCGATGCATCACTGGATCTTTATGGATAAAATTTTAGCCATTCGCAAAAGTTTAGACGATTTTGAAAAATTTGACCCAAACTTCGGACTTAAATGTACACAAGAGTTTAATACCTTTGATCCTGTTTCAGATGAGGATGTTTTACGTGTGATTAAAAGTTCTAAGCCCACTACCTGCCCAACTGACCCAATCCCGTCAAAATTAATAAAACAATTTTCTGATGTGATATTGCCAACAATTGTTTTCATAGTTAGTAAATCACTAACATCTGGTTTATTCGCTAATTAATGGAAAACTGCTATAGTTCGACCCCTGTTGAAAAAAAGCGGTTTAGATGTGATTTTGAAAAACTACCGTCCTGTAAGTAATTTAAGTTTTTATATCAAAAATTGTGGAAAAATGTGCTCTGAACCAATTTATGAAATATCTGGAATCAAACAGATTACTACCTAGCTATCAAAGTGCATATAGAAGAGGGTTCAGTACCGAAACAGCTCTCCTGAAACTGTCATCAGACATTCTGTGGAAAATGGAAAAACAGGAAGTTACTGCCTTAGTCGCATTGGATCTCTCTGCTGCATTCGACACAGTCGACCATGCCATACTTAGCAACGTGTTAGAAACTACTTTCGGAGTATCTGAAGTGGCTCTTCATTGGTTTCAATCATACCTTTCGTTCAGGAAAGCCGAAGTGCATATCAACGCGTCTAAATCACAGCCTAGATGTCTGAACTTCTCGGTACCGCAAGGCAGCATATGCGGACCTGTGTTATATACCGTGTACGCGAGTACGCTACAACATTACATCAAAGATTCGGGTGTGTCATTATTAGGTTACGCAGATGACCACTCTGCATACGACAGTTTTAATCCGAAGAGTTTCGCTGATGAGAAACGTGTAACAACAAATTTAGAAAAAGTATTGGTTACCATCAATGACTGGATGAATCTGAACAAACTAAAACTTAACCCTAGTAAAACTGAATTTGTACTATTTGGCAGTCAACAGATGTTATCTCTATCATCTTCCATTTCCCTTAATGTAGTGGATACGGATATTAATTCATCTCCTTGTATCAAATATCTTGGATGTTATCTGGACGAAAATTTAACTTTCAAAAAATTTGTCAGTGAAAAATGCAAAACAATTTTATTGAATTTGTACTTGATTAAACCAATTCGCCAATATCTTAGTGATGATTCGTGTAAACAAATTGTACAGTCCCTTGTCACTAGCCATTTAGATTATGCAAATAGTGTCTTGTACGGATTGCCAGAGTGTACCATTAACAGACTACAGTTGTTGCAAAATCGTGCTGCAAAGCTTGTGTTGAAGCTGAGGTCTACGGATAGTTCTACTGAAGCACTCAAACGACTACACTGGCTACCGGTACACTACCGCATTAAATTCAAACTTGCATGCATTGAATTCAAGTGCATTAACGACAGTGACAGCCCACAGTATCTTAAAGAAATGCTCAGTTTACGAACATCATCATATGGCATTCGATCCGTAAATCCTGCAGCGAAAACATTGAACGTCCCGTACGTAAGACGCAAAACTTTTGCCTCTAGGTCTTTCGCGGTAGCTGGACCTTCGATTTGGAATGAGTTGCCAACGAAAGTTCGAATGTTAACTGATTACTATATTTTTAAACGACATCTCAAGGCGTTCTACTACACCTGTGCTTTTAAATAACATTTAATTGTGAACACTAGTATATTTTATTTAAACAGCCAGTGAACATTTAGACTTTATTTGATATTTTAACATATGCATTGTTTTTTATCATATGTATATATGCTATTGTATGTACAGCGCCATTGATTGCGTACTATATCTAAAATTGAGCGCTTTAACAAATTTTAATAATAAATAATAATAAATACAATTTCGTGAAGATTGTTCAAGGGACCAGTGAACGCGGACAAAATTAGTCGCTCTTTGCAGGTTTCCATGGCAACGGTAGCCAGTTTGAAACTGAATGACCACACAACACAACTACAACCAGTGATCCTTCTTTGAAAAAAAATTTCAGGAAGATTGTCCCAGCCATCTCCGAGAAACAGGATGGAGAACAAAAAACATGCGTACAAACGCAATATGTCGCCCGACTTCGTTCGGGGCGACATAATAAGAAACAGAATAAAAACAATATGTCCCCCAACTTCATTTGGGGACAGTGATCGGGAGGTAGTGAGTTCGCATCTCGGCCGCGACCGACCTAGTCGTTAAAATGGGTAGCAACTGTTCCTTCGCCATGCGCTCGACACTGAAGTGAAAGTTGCGGGTCCTTCGGATGAGACCTTGAAAACCGAGGCCCCGTGTCAGCGGCAGGCGTTGGCACGATAAAGATCCCTCACTGCTCAATGGCCCTGAGTACCGAGTAAAGGTCAAAATTTGAAGCCCTTTACCGGCATACGGTGACGTCTCCATATGAGTGAAAAATTCTCGAGAGGGACTTAAATCAATATACAATCAATCAACCAGTCATTTGCAGTTGGGGTTTTCAGAGATGTTGAACATAAAGAAGGCCACTGAGACCTACTTTTGAATATTTCAGAATCATCAATCTTTGTCAATTGATGCATCTTGAGTCCTCAGAAAATTTCGTAGGTCACCGTGACAAATTTATGGTATTTTATAGCTATGCTGAAATATCTTCAGTTCTAACTGGCTAAGAATTGTCAAACTTTGTCAGTTCATGCATCTTGAGATACTTCCGAGTTAGAGTCTTCAAGTAGCAGTGATAGACTGTGCAATTTATCAGAAGAGTGATTCAAGGCCCTGGGGCCTCTTGTTTTTTTTTTAAATATGATACTGGATTTGGAGACTGCTGAATTCGGAGTTGAAACGGCTGGACTTTGTAGATTCGGGGTTGAGACTCCTGGATTCAGAGTGGAAACTGTTCGATTTAGTGGATTCGGAGTAGGAACGGTTGGATTTAGTGCATTCAGTGTTGAAACTGCTGGTTGTGTTTCAGGAAAGTCAACATTCACTACTTCTCCAGCTGTCATCAGCATTGCCATTTGTTTTCCAGGGCGGTGTTCCATTTTTAGGTCACCTGAGTAAACTCAGGTGACCTATTGCTATCTGTTTTCGTCCGTCGTCGTGCGTCGTCCGTCGTGCGTTAACATTTGAACATTTTCAGCTTCTTCTCTGCAACCACTGAACGAATTTCAACCAAATTTGGCACAAAGCATCTATGGGTGAAGGGGAACAAAAATTGTGAATTCCATGATCTTTTCCCCCCTGGGGCCTGGGGGTGGGGCCAAAACCACTAAAATTAATGCAATCTTTAAAAATCTTCTTCTTTACTCCGGGACATCAAGCAGTCAAACTGTTTGCATGATTAAACTGTTTGCATGATTGTAATCAGCAATGAGTCCTCTACCAAAATTGTAAAATTCATGGCCCTGGGGTCAGGGGTTCTAGTACTTGGGCGGGGCTAAATAAGTAGGTAGTGAAAATGCATTATTTGTTTGAAAATCTTCTTCCCTGCTCATGGGTATAAAATAAATCAACTAAGTACATAGTTATGATGAGCAAGAGTGCCTCTACCAAAATTGTGAATTTTATTGCCCCAGGGTCAGGGGTTCTGGTGTTAGGGTGGGGCTCTATTGATTATATATAGTGAAAATACATGATTTCTTTGAAAATCTTCTTCTCTGCTCCTGGGCATTAAATAAACTAAGTACATAGTTATGATGAGCAAGAGTGCCTCTACAGTGGCTGGAACGTTATTGTTGACAAACCAATCGTGTAGAATCGTTCGTGTATCGTGAGTGATCGTTCGTTTAACGTGAAAGATCGTTCGTGTATCAGACTTAATCGTGTGCGTTTTTAATCGTGCGAGATCGTGCGTTTAGAATCGTGTAAATTTCGTTTTGTAATTTTTTATCGGAATGTTATTTCTAAAATAAGCATTTCCCTTGTTTGTTTTTCTTAATTTATTAAATAAAATCAAAATAAAATCAAAAAGCGCAATTTACATAATAGAATGCAGTAAACAAGCAATAAAGTAAGTCGTACAATATTAAGTTCTCGTCAAATAGCGCGATCAATATTGTGATAAACCGTACTTAGATCTCTTACGCCTTCCTGAAAAATCTGATTTAATTATTATTTACTTCTTATTGTGGTCAAGATAATCTTGAAATCAATTCATTGAAAATAATTTTTTTTTTCACAAAGAAATAAACATTTCTCAATGCTTACATAGCTACATGTAGTTAGTCGACAAATATACATGTACACGGCATGATTTTCGGGAGTTTTGATTATCTGTGTTTATCTCTTGAGCTTATTTGTAACTAATTAATTTTAAATTTCTGCAAATAAAAAATATGAATAATAAGCAAGTTTATCAGACATTGAATAAATGGAAACATAAGGATAAAATTTGTAATTATTATTTAAGTCATTCAATGCTGCCATTTTTGTTGAATCGTATCCCCCTTTCTGCATATCATGATATCCAATTCAATCAAATTAAACGACCCACATACATGTACATCGTCTAATAGAACGAACAAAATCCCTTTTTATTTGATCAGAGAATTACCTTAGAAATAATTATTTTTAATCTGAAATATTAAGTCTTGCATATATTTAGTTACAGGAATATCATTTTCCGGTTTTTTTTTTCAAAGTCTATGAAATAATACTAATAATTCTTTGAAATCTTAAATAAGTATTAAGCTTTATTTCGTTTTGAAAATATTAATTCCTAAATATTTTGAACTATTTTGAGTGAAGAAACGTGCGTTTGCGTTAACAATCGTGCAAGATAGTGTAACATGTAGAATCGTGAACGTGAAAGATCGTTCGTGTAACAGGTTTAATCGTGCGTTAATCGTGCGGAATCGTTCGTGTAACGGGGTGTTGCTAAAACGCGGAACGGAAAACGGAACGGAACGGAAAACGGAAAATTAATGTCAAGCAAATAACCTAGATTTGATATAAATCACACATAAAAAGCAATATTCATGATATAAAAGGCACCTCTAATGAAAAATTATAGTAAAATACGATATATTCATTAACCTGATGCACCCCTCAGAACTGGCACATGTACATGGGATGGTCAATAAATTAATATAGTCTGTGAGATATATACTTACTAGACTAAAAATCCAGGGTATCCATCTGAAGGTTTCGTTCAAATTAATTTTTTTAAGAAAGCTCATTCATAAACGAAAAATATGAATAGGCGGAAGGAAAAAACTGCTGTGTGTACATACATGTGTCTGTAAACATTGGCGTCGGAAGCAAATTGAAAGAAGGGGGGGGGCTAGGTGTAAAAAAAATATATACCTTCAGGAAAACCTGACAAGCACAAAAAAAGAGGATATGATGAACCTTTCCCAAACACGGAAATCCTATTTCGTTGGGGGGGGG